>CM045459.1:6615469-6859887 GCA_024666655.1 Dascyllus trimaculatus | reverse complement strand
GTGTGTGTGTGAGAGAGAGTGTGTGTGGGAGTGATAGTGTGTGTGTGTGTGAGAGAGAGTGTGTGTGGGAGTGATAGTGTGTGTGTGTGTGTGAGAGAGAGTGCGTGTGGGAGAAATAGTATGTATGTGTGTGTGAGAGGGTGTGTGTGGGAGCGATAGTGTGTGTGTGTGTGAGAGAGAGTGTGTGTGGGAGTGATAGTGTGTGTGTGAGAGAGAGTGTGTGTGGGAGTGATAGTGTGTGTGTGTGTGAGAGAGAGTGTGTGTGGGAGTGATAGTGTGTGCGCATGTGTGCTAAACTGACAAACAGAATAGCACATTTTTAAAATGTTTAAGGTTCATTAAAAATATTCTTTTGCTTTGTCTTGTGTCATTTAACGCCAATAAACTAAAATGAATGTATCACGTGGTGCACTATTATTCTCTCTATAATTAGTGTATCGATTGATTGATTGATTTCTTTATTTCCATGTCATGCACGCAAGTGTGCCCAACCCTCATGGGTTTACAAGACACCAATACATCAGCATTGCAATACAATATGTCCAAGACAGCACAATGTTCTGCTGCTCAGTCCTTAAACAAAATATGTTGCCTTTTTTTTCCCAGGTCTGGCAAAGAAAATCTGCCATGAAAAAGGTTCCTCTTCTAAAACATAACTCTAATTTTTCATAGTCATCCAACCAAAAGAAATCAAAATAAACAGAGGACATCTTGGTGAAAAGTACTTCTCTTATATCTCCGTATACAGGACAGTAAAATACAAAATGAACCTCATTCTCAACTTCACCTAAATTACACAGCAAACACAGTCTGTCGTTCTCTGGAATCGCATTAAACCTCCCAGTCTCTAAAGCTAAAGGTAATGTTCCTGAGCGTAGCTGTGCACACAGGGATCTCTGTCTTTTATTTAAATGATACTTCACATAAGGTTCCACTTCGTATCTATCTTTTATGAGGCAATAAGTTTGTAACTTTGGTTTATACCAAATATCCACAGACCATTTTTCTCTAAACCTTAGAAACATATTACTCCTCATCTCCTGAATATCACATAATAACCTACTATGAAAAGTATATGATGAGTTATTCAATTGGAACAAAGACTTCATCTCATTTGCCCAGAAACCTACAAGAAACATAAGCACCAGAAAACAAAAACATACGGCTGTGGAATCTGGCGGACAAATAAAACACAGTTACCACATTGCTCTGTATAAACTCCTGTGTTAAACACACACTGCAGTAACAACAAAAAAAAAAAACTATTACGAACATTTCCTCATTAACCAACATTAAAATACAATACATTCATATTTCATGTAACGAAGAACATACCATGATACGCTGGAAGTCTCCTACCTAGCACATGGACGATTAGCACCGGCGGCAAACATGCAGTGTTTTCATTCACTAACCACCAGGTCTCCTAAGCACAATACATGGACATAAAGTGGATTTTCAACACAAATAACAAACAATTTACCACTCGGTCTCTATATTTTGTAATTCAGTTTAACCCACGGTATTATTTACATCCCCGACCATAGACATATATACGTAGACGCCGCATTGACTGTGGAGGGACGTGCCTAAAGCTCCGCCATCTTGGTACAGGGCTAGCAGAGGCGGGAGTGAATGTAAGTCTATGGAGGTAAGAGGTACTCCACAATCTTAAAGTAGAATTATTCACTGAATTTTCGACCGATTTCCAAACGGTTTGGTTTGTTAAAACGTCACACATTTAGCTTTGACACAGGATGCTTGGATGCTTTTGTTCTATTTATGTCTGCCTGTCCGTCCTCCATGTCTGACGTTTGTAACAAACAATATATGTTGACAACTGATGGATTTATGATCACTTTTATAGTGCAGACATGTCATTCCTCTATAGACGTAATGCACTGTAGGGGCGAGTGGCACTGTACCAAGATGGCCGCCGCGTAGGCACGTCGGCTCCAATTGGCAGCAGCAGTCAACGCGGCGTCTACGTATATATGTCTATGTCCCCGACTGTCTCTGTGGTCACAACTTCCGATATCACGCACGTATCACGTTGGTTTAATTTTCTGTCTGTGAAGGATGAAACAGTCTGAATCAGATCGTCAGAGTCTGCTCCAAGATTACTGGAGTCCAGCTAACTGACCCGAGTGTGCTCTGGGGGAAAAAAACGAGTGGTCCAGAGAGAAAAATGTATCATGAACCAGGAAGACCATGACATGTCTGATGGATTTACTTTAATGTTGTCAGGGCGACGCTGCTATGCACCCCTGAGGAAGACAAACCGCTACTCAAACTCTTTTACCCCTTTAGTTAAAGAGTTTGACTAAAAGGGTAAAAAAATGTTACGAGGTGTGGGTGGTCGGAGAACCCAAGTGAAGGCACAGAAGACAAACAGACTCACTAACTGTAAACTAAGGATTTAATTTAACAAGGAAATGAAACCAACACGCAGTACTGACTTAAACCAAAACAAAGCTTCTTAAGAAACATACAAAAACACAAACCAAAAAACAAAAGAGGAATCTAAGAAGAACTCAACTTACTGAGACCAAAATAACTAAACACAGAAGCAAGAAAAACTGACGGCAATACAGAATAAGAACTGAACTCTGGGGAAAGCAGGACAAATACAACAACTAGCCAACAACGAAAATCAACTAAAACTCTAAACAAACCTCAAAGGCAAAATTAAGAACACCACACCAACACAACTAACACAAAACACACAACATACTAAACACAAAACACCCACAACAGAAATAAGGAAAAGTTAAACAAAAGCCACAGAAACAGTATTTACACAGAATACAAAAACTTACCTGAAAACAACAGGAACCGGATGACAAGTGGAAGAAGCTCGGTGAAGGCAGATAAATGACAGACGGGAGACAGACTGTGAAGAATAGTTTTATGGTCTGGCAGAGTTTTGGTGAAAGAACCGGGCTTTTATTGAAGGTGGTGATTACTGGCAGGTGATTGGTTGTTCGCAGTGTCTGGAATGAAGGTGATCAGAGCAGAGCAGGAATGAAAGTCATAGACATATACAGTTGTGTGCGAAAGTCAGGGCACCCCTTTAAAAACAGCATATTTTATATATTAAAAAATTAATATCCATATTTATAGTCTTTCTGGGATATGGGAAAAAAAGACAATATTATCAGGAAACATTAATGCATAGTTACATTTTATTTTATAACTTGAACAAAATTACAAAAATAAAAAACATCATTTTGGCCTGTGCAAAAGTCGGGGCACCCTGAGAGTTTCAATGTGTCAGATTCTTTTAACAAATTCAGACCTTTACCAGCTCATTAGTCCTGAAGCATGTGTCAACAATTGTCATTAGGGAGCGCCAGCTGGTGTGTATTTCAGGGTTTCTTAAATATGGCGACTCCACAAACCTGTGCAAACAACAGCAATCATGGGTTCCTCTAAGAAGCTAAGTAAGACAGAAAAAATGAAAGTTATTGATGCCCACAATGCCGGGGAGGGCTACAAGAAGATAGCAAAACGTTTTCAGCTTGCAGTTTCCACAGTGCGAGGTATAATTAAGAGATGGCAGGTGAGGGGAACTGTGGAGGTCAAGATGAGATCTGGAAGACCAAGGAAACTCTCGGACAGAACAGCTCGTAGGCTGGTCAGAAAGGTAAATCAAAACCCACATTTGACGTCAAAAGACCTGCAGGAAGATTTAGCAGACTCAGGAGTGGTAGTGCACCCGTCCACTGTGCGGCGATACTTGCACAAACAAGACCTTCATGGAAGAGTCTGCAGAAGAAAACCTTACCTCCGTCCTCATCATAAAATACAACGTCAAAAATATGCAACAGAACATGTACAGAAGCCTGATGACTTTTGGAAACAAGTGCTGTGGACTGATGAAGTTAAAATAGAACTCTTTGGCCACAATAAGCAAAGGTATGTTTGGAGAAAAAAAGGAGCAGCACTTCATGAAAAGAACACCTTGCCAACTGTTAAATATGGGGGTGGATCCATCATGCTTTGGGGTTGTGTTGGAGCCAGTGGGACAGGAAGCATTGCTCGGGTGGAGGGAAGAATGGATTCCATTAAATACCAGCAAATTCTGGAGGCAAATATCACAGCATCTGTAAAAAAGCTGAAGCTGAAAAGAGGATGGCTTCTACAACAGGATAATGATCCAAAACATACTTCAAAATCCACCATGGACTACCTCAAGAAACGCAAGCTGAAGGTTTTGGAATGGCCTTCACAGTCTCCAGACTTAAACATAATTGAAAATCTGTGGGTAGATCTTAAAAGAGCTGTGCATGCAAGACGACCCAAGAATATTGCAGAACTGGAAGCCTTTTGCAAGGAAGAATGGGGGAAAATCCCAAATGATAGAATCCAGAGACTTGTCGTTGGCTATAAAAAGCGTTTAGAAGCTGTGATATCTGCCAGAGGGGGTCTTACTAAGTACTGAAGGTACTGACGCTGTAGGGTGCCCCGACTTTTGCACAGGCCAAAATGATGTTTTTTGTTTTTGTAATTTTGTTCAAGTTATAAAATAAAATGTAACTATGCATTAATGTTTCCTGATAATATTGTCTTTTTTTCCCATATCCCAGAGAGACTATAAATATGGATATTAATTTTTTAATGTATAAAATATGCTGTTTTTAAAGGGGTGCCCTGACTTTCGCACACAACTGTATACGTAGACGCCGCATTGACTGTGGAGGGACGTGCCTAAAGCTCCGCCATCTTGGTACAGGGCTAGCGGAAGCGGGAGTGAATGTAAGTCTATGGAGGTAAGAGGTACTCCACAATCTTAAAGTAGAATTATTCACTGAATTTTCGACCGACTTCCAAACGGTTTGGTTTGTTAAAAACGTCACACATTTGGCTATGACACAGGATGCTTGGATTCTTTTGTTCTATTTATGTCTGCCTGTCCGTCCTCCATGTCTGACGTTTGTAACAAACAATATATGTTGACAACTGATGGATTTATGATCACTTTTATAGTGCAGACATGTCATTCCTCTATAGACGTAATGCACTGTAGGGGCGAGTGGCACTGTACCAAGATGGCCGCCGCGTAGGCACGTTGGCTCCAATCAGCAGCGGCAGTCAACACGGCGTCTACGTATATATGTCTATGATGAAAGTGATCGAAGGCAGGGCTGAGTGACAGAGAGAGAGAAGGAAAGCAAAGCTGAAAGGGGGAGAGAAAAAAGGGAGAAGAAAAGAGGAAGAAGAAAGAGGGAGACAGACGGGGCTGAAGCCGGGATCATGACAAAAAAATTGCTATTGTTATTTCATCAATAGCAATTTTAATCAGCTATTGATGGAATGAGTAGGGTTGTGATTTGTTTATTTATTTATTTATTTATTTATTATCCTTTTTATTCATTCTTTCCTTGTACGAAATAACTATCGCATAAGAGACATGTAAAGATCGCTGCTAGGAAACCATCACTTAAACTGATTGCTGACAGCTGAAGGTTAAGTGTTAGAGCTGTATCTCTAATGAATGATTGTGTATTTGTTGTGCTTTGTCTTTTTTTGTGACCGGGAGCTGCAAACTGAATTGCTCGTATGGGATGAATAAAGTTTTCTGAATCTGAATCTGAATTTTGCTCAAAAACAAGCTCAGATTGGACTCATATGTAAAGCCTATACTGTTCGTGTGCAGTGTGAAGCTTGCTGTTGACTGCACACTTAAACCTGCTGCTGGAATCCACAAGGTGGAGACATTTGTAAAGTATTTGGCGTGGCGACGCTGCTAGAAGTTTCCCAAGCACGCACAACCGAGTCACAAGATACCCACAGTGGAAAGTCAAACAGATAAGAGCTTTTTACAGTCAACAGGCAGATCATAGCTAACACAGGACAGATGCTGTACATGTTGGAAAATATAGACGTTAGGGTGGAGTTTTCAAAAGTACAGATGGAACAATCTGATCTACCATCTGACATAAATCTATCCTGTGTTAAAATAGACCCAGATCAGTCCTCAGATCTTCAGTTATTTCACTTACAACCACTTGAGCTTTATTTTTTACATTCTTACCACATTATAGTATCATTTTAAAACGCGAAACAGTGTCCTGCGCAGTATTTTGTACGAGAAATTGTTAAATTACTACATTTTTGAAAAGGTTTTGCAATATTTTTCTTAATATTTGGTGAATTTTTAAAAAGTCGCAATGAACAATAAACTGAAATGTCATACTGCATATGTGCAAACAATGGTTCCCAAGAACATTCATTTTGAGAAAAGCAAAGTATCTGTTACATTATAAGACAAAATGCAGCAGTATGAATTTTGCATGAGGCTGTCGAATCATCTCTAATGAAACTGAAGGATCTGCTTATTAGTAATGTAAGTAAGTGGAACTGGCAGACCATCGAGCTCTTTCTATTTGATGTTTGTTGAGTAAGCAGCAGGAAATATAAGCTCCTTTTCAGGCATGGAATGAGGAGAGGAATTGTATTTTGTCTGTGAATTAGATCTGGACCTGTGCACTGACAAAAGGGGAACAAAGAAATGAAAGGAGTGATTCCAGTGATGATAATGACACTTCTGTCTTTATAATATCTGGCAGCATGAATGTATTGGTATCGCTAACAGTGTATGTTTGCATGACAAAGTGTACAGCAAGATCGAAAATCTGAGAGCATATTGAAAAAGAGTCTATAACCACAAAATATAAGGATTTAGAAACATTTTTTCAAAGAATTGTTGACATCAAATTAAAGCTCATTAGTGGCAGTGAGGGCTGCACGGTGGATCAGTGGTTAGCAGTGTCATCTAACAGCTAGAAGATCCCTGGTTCGCGTCCCGGTTAGGATGTTAGGACTCTGTGTGGAGGTTGCATGTTCTCCCTGTGCATGTGTGGGTTCTCCCCAGGTACTCCAGCTTCCTCCCACAGTCCAAAAACATGCTGAGGTTAATTGATTATTCTAAATTGTCCGTAGGTGTGAATGAGAGTGTGCTTGTTTGTCTCTATATGTAGCCCTGTGATAGACTGGTGACCTGTCCAGGGTGTCCCCTGCCTTCGCCCGAGTCGGCTGGGATAGGCTCCAGTCCCCCCGCGACCCTACAGAGGAATAAGCGGTGTATAGATAATGGATGTCTAGGAGGGTTTTTAAACCACTTTTCAGAGGGGAAACGAGGATAGATACTTGACTAAGACGGAGGAGCATTTCATGGATGATGGGAATATCTTATAGTGGCAGTGACCATGTCAACTCCTTAAAACAAAAAGTCAGATTTGCTTGAGTTGCATCTTTCCTCTCATGGAGCTCTAACACAATTTGTGAAAACAGTGGCATCTAAGCTAGGATGAGGCAGACGACCAAAAGTGACGTCACACCATCTGAAGATCAATACTATAAGATTTTTTTCACTGAGACTTCATCACTGATACAAAATGTACTAAATAGAGAACACAAGAATCCAATCAGCAAAAAGAAGGTTGTCTAGGAGGGTCTTTAAACCACTTTTCAGAGGGGAAACAAGGACAGATACTTGACTAAGACAGAGGAGCATTTCATGGATGATGGGAAAGTCTTATCTACTGAAGAATTAGACATCAGCTGCAGTCACAGATTGGTCTATGCAAGGAGACAAGTGTGTTAAAGCCCACAGTGAAACAAGCTGGTGGAAATGTTCATGTCTTGGGAGGGTTTCTGCTGACTGTCATGGACTTTCCTCCACAGTCACCTGACCTCAACCCCACTGAACATATATTGGGCTCCTTGAAGGCTGAGAAAGTCAAACTTGTGGAATCCATGTAGTTGAGTGCTTCTTTCATTATAGGAAAAGTGGAGAATATCATCCATCCACCCATTATCTATACACCGCTTAATCCTCTGTAGGGTCGCGCACAGGGGGGGGCTGGAGTCAAATTCTTGAGCTGATATTATCATTTGTAAGTAAAGATTTTGTATTAAAAGTGATGTGCTCAAAAAAAAAGCATCTTTACTAATGGTCTCAGAATTGTGGGTCATTTTAAAAGAAAAATGTGGAATGTTGCTGCCGAATAAGGAATACGGTGGCATTCCTTATTCGGAATAGTACAGATTTGGCAAGGAAGAGTCTGAATGTCTGCTGATGCCTGTCTGTCATTAACACTGCAGCCTGATTGCAGTGCATCAGGCTTGAATTACACTGTGGACCCTTTGACTTGATATTGTGTTGGTCCCCCTTACGTGCTCAAAAATGCTCTGAACCATTGGACATGGACAAGAGGACCTCTCAGGGTGTCCTATGGGGTCTGGAACCAGGATGTTGGCACTGGATCCTTTGGGTACTCTGGCTTGTGCAGTGGAGCCTCTGTCAATCAAACTTGTTCCACTGCATCCTGTTGATGCTTGATCAGAATGGGGTGTAGGAAGGAACATGTATAGGAACATGTAGATTGGGCCATTGTCATGTAGATTGACAATGGCCCAATCTACATGTTGGACCATTGTCATGTTCCTCAACATATTCCTGATGGTTTGATGTTTTTTCCGTGTGGTGGGGTGCATTTTCCTGCAGGGGTAGACCAGTGACATTTGGGATTTCATTTTACATGAGGGAGTGTGCTCTATTTATTTTGGTGTCTAAGTCTCATCAACACGGATGTTAAAATCCAAGGTTTTCCATTAGAACAGCACATAGTACCAATATGATCAATGTTATTCACTTCACCTGTCATAATGCAGTTTAAAGCATACTCATAACATAATAAAATGTTTTTATGATGCACAGTTGAATTGAATAGAAGCCTGTGTAGAGACTGTGCTTCTCTAGGATGCTCTAAATACCACAAAGGCAGATGGATGTTGGGCATCAGTTGAATGCTGCATGATATAGCTTCAACTTATGTTGTCTTGTGTCATGGGGGTTAATTTATAGTTCAGCTGCTGATGACATAAGAAGGACCCAGAGCCAGCAGGGTTTATGGTTGGCAGGGAGCCAGAAAAGCTGGGTCAGCAGAGTGAGCTGCTGCAGGGCAACACACTGTGCTGCAATATGGCTCCAAAATGGGTATTTACTCTTTAGAGTACAAAACATCGGGGGATGTAACATATTTGAATGAAATACCTAAGCTTTGTAATAAAAAATGTAGTTCTTGGACCGAGGCCACGGGCTCATTGAAAAGCAACACACTGAAGATTAGGTAACAGTCAGGGAGTGGTGTGATCACAGCTGACATATGTTACTGTATGGACAGGTGTGGAGGAGGTCCAGGGATGTTTAGTGAGTCATTTTCAATAGTCTACAGAAAGAAAGATGCAATGAGAAAAATCATAAAAAACATTGTGAACTGTTGGAGATATGCAGACTGTGACACTTCCCACACCTGGCCATGTCAATATGCAGCCCACACATGTCATCTACCCTTGTGCTCAAATGCATTGTGGGTATTCTGATCACTGTGTGTGTTAGAGGTGAACTCTGGCTGCCTGATAATTCACGAGTTAATCCATTGATGCGGTGAAGCAGTTGAACAAACAGTTCTGCTCTTGTAAGGGGGATGATGCAAACATTAGCTCTGCTCCTGGATGTTAAAGAAGAATCCCCTCTGATAATATTACCTTCAACCCTGGTTAAAGGGGCACGCCACCCATTTTACACATAAATGTCAGTGTACTCATAATCAGCTTGTGAAAACAGCTTCATCCTCTGTGGCTCTGGAGGGACTCTGTCAACTCAGATGATGTCATTAAGAGTGTACTATAAGTGAAATTAATGGGTTAGCGAGGTATGTTGAGTCTAGAGCAGGAGGTTTTAATGTCACTTTTAACATGCTAGATCCCTGTGGCATCTGTTGCTGCACAGCTATCCTGCTCCAGAGGAGGTTCTGTCCAGAGTTTTGTGATCTACAGAAGCGTCTCCTTGATACCAATTCTTATCTTATAGCTGAAGTAAAACATATATATATGTTCACCAATCAGGCAAAATGCTCTGAACCATTGGGCATAGACAAGAGGACCTCTCTGGGTGTCCTATGGGGTCTGGAACCAGGACGTTGGCACTGGATCCTTTGGGTGCTCTGGCTTGTGCAGTGGGGCATCTGTCAATCAAACTTGTTCGACTGCATCCTGTTGATGCTTGATCACAATGGGGTGTAGGAAGTTTGGAGGTCAGATCAACATGCTGGGCCATTGTCATGTTCCTCAACATGTTCCTGATTCATGTTTTTTCCATGTGGTGGGGTGCATTTTCTTGTGGGGGTAGGCCAGTGACGTTTGGGATTTCCATTTTCATGAGGGAGTGTGTTTGTTGTGGGACAATGTTTATTTGGGTGTCTAAGTCTGATCAACATGGATGTTAAAATCCAAGGTTTTCCATCAGAACAGCACATAGTACCAATATGATCAATGCTATTCACTTCACCTGTCAGTGGTCATGATGTTCTGGCTGATCTGTATATAATCTTCTAAATTAACAAGGGAACACAATATTTTGGGGGCATCATAATATAATCAAAGCTGCTACTCTATGCTGAATAGTAATCGGTATAGGAAAAGGTTATTTATATGAGATACACGCTGTCAGGGCTTACTGCAAGGATTTTTTGTTCATGTGTTTTTAGGACCTAAAGGCTATATTATGTAAGTAATGGAGATTTGGGAAGCATTTACAGTCGAGGAGCAATGTGAGATCTACTTGGGATTAAAAAGGAAGAAGTAAAAAGAGAACAGGGTTCAACAGTTCCAAAATTCTCCTCATATATTACACTTTGCATACTTAATGTAGAGATCAAAGTGGCAAAGTGGTCTTGGTTGTGAGATAGAAGACCGTTGGCAGAATGTGGGCTACCTTTGAAACTGTCTCAGCTGTGCCCAATAAATGTTGTGAATCTAAAAAAGAAGTACAACATTTCTGCATGTTCTGTATGGCCGTTCACGGTATTGCCATTCTGAAAAGAGGAACTGAAAAACCTTGGCGTGAGCAACCTCCAACAGAATCTGTGTGTCAATCAGTATTCAGAAAAGGTTAAATAAAAAAGAACGGCTTCCTCCATTTTGGACTCTCCAGCTCTCCTTCCCCACACATGTCAGCACTGTCGAGACAACTTGCCACCAAATTGAAACTTAATGTGAAAAAAACATGTCTAAGTTGAAATTAATTTTTGAATGCTTTTGAATGTGGGACCAGACTTGGACAGAACTTACAGTAGCTGAAAGAAAACTTGTACTATTAAGTGGAGAATGTGAAAGACTGGGCCATTCAACACGCAAGAAACATCTAATGCAAGATGCTGCTGAACTGCATTATGGGAAATGTAGAATCCATTGCGTTTCACTTATTTAAAGGACTAAAAATCTCAGAATATCTCTGCCTCTGCTCCTCATGAGAACGTCCCTTTAGGTGTGAGATTAGGCAGACTCACTCATTCACTTTGTCCATGTATTTTCCCAAGGACATGGCACTGAGCCAGGTGTGGATGCATGTTGTACAGTACAGCGTGTTATTTGAGGTGACATCACATGCACAGCGATCCATGGTCACATACTGTCCTCCTAAAGCCTCGGGAATGCCGACGCTTCATTCATTCAGATCCGTTCATACATACTTGCTATGGTTAAATAAACATCGGCCCTCCAGAGAGTATTGTGTCCACGTGTTCCAGTCTATTTAATCCTGCTGGGGGAGTCGCACCTATTTGCTTAGCAACAGCAATTGCATTAGAAATGAAATGGAAGACAAAGCTTTAAAATGTATTTTCAAAGTACAGGTCACGATTTTAAAAGTTAAAGTTCCCTTGTAACACAAAACCATAATTTTGTCCTTTTTATACAAGTTCTACTACATGGAGTCCACTTTCTTGAAGCCTTTAGCCAAAGCTAGGAGACTTCTGGTCCAGACTGAGACGATAGAGAACTGACTCAATGAAATTGAATCAGGGTCCTGGGTCGGCGGGGGTTGCTGTTCGACAGGGTGGAGATGGACCCAGCAAGCCTGGTATAATTATAGCCTCCCCCTGACCACGCTATGTACACGTGACCCTAGTGACTTGAGTTTTAATGGAGCAAGACCCACCACTAACACATCAACAAGCACTGCAACAAGCACACCACTGCAGACCTGCAAAAGAAAAATCAGCTTGCATCATGTCCGATTCGTCCGGTTTTCAATCTATTTGATCATCAGTCTTATAAAATAGTGCAGTTTAGGTTTCCATCTGAGCGGTCAGGTTTTAAACCAGTCTGAAGATCAAAAAAACATCCTTTTACTATCTGCATAAACAACACAGCTATCTGGAAAACCAATCCTCAACAGCGAATTAGTTTAATTAACTGTTATGCTGTGAGCTTGAGCCGCATCTCCCCGCTAGTTTTCTACAGACAGGTGCTGAATTTAATGTGAGAGCTTTAAATATAGACCGCCATAAAGGGGGTATTTATAGGGGCTTGCTACATCATTGTGTGTGGTTGCCAAGCACATAGTGTTACTCTTCCAATCATGAAATGGCTTCCTAATGAAGGGAGCTTTAAAGTATCACTACTGTTGGTAGAGGTGCTAAAAAGATAAATTTCCCCCGTTCCTGGCCGATGTGACATAATTTGCTCCCGCCTCATACTGGGAGCGTTGCGCTGGTCGCAGCTGCAGCTTGACACCGTGCTATTCTGACGCGGGTCGGTGCAGTTGGCATGGATTCCTTTCAAAGGGTCACGCTGTATAGGTTTCAGGAAAGTGTCCTGTGAAGCTTCGAACTAATGCTCACTTCCTCACAACACATTCAGTGGGATAAAGAACGCTGAGATTCCAGAAGAATACCTGGAAAAGTCACTGTGCATGCTTAGGCCAAATCATTTTACTATCTGCCAAATATTTTCACTCGAAGCTATCTCAAAACTCTCACACCCGCCTTAATATCATCAAAATACAGGGTACCCACCCTCAGATAGCATGTGTCCGAGCTGTGATGGGTGACTATTTCTGTGGCCTGATGGGGGTTTCAGCATCTTGTGAAGTTGAAGGAACTCTGTGGCCACCATCAGCAGAAGGCACATGCATCATATCATCGCCCTGTTGCATAACTGTTCTTGACTGCTGTTGTTCAGTTGCTGTGGGTAAAATGACAGCATCCAGTCACTCTATCTGGTGTCTCGTTCGCAGGTGTTACTACTTCCTCCCGAGGATTAAAAGTTTAAAGCTATTGTGAGTCTCACGTACATATTAACCATAAAATATCTCTGTACAATATGCTGCAAAACCTAAATTTTAAAATATCAAATTTAAAAAATGGGTGCTGTATAAGGTAAAGGGGCAAGTTGGTGCATGAAGTGATAGTAGAAACCTGCACTAATTTGGTAACCTTTGACTTGAGGACAGGCAGTAGACAGCTGGGTAACATGAGAGGTGGTTTCAGTTCAGGGCAAAGGCACCAGCAAACACTCCTTTCTCCTGCATCTCTGGACACTAGTAGCACCTTATAGCAGAAGAAAAGCGGAGAGACGGCCTCAGTACAACGGGGGTAGAGAACATATACGTAGGCAGAAGGTCTGAAGTGTAGGCTTGGAACATTTGGTGGGGCTGAACCACATAGTTTGGAGGGGGAGGAGCGCTTTACATGCCTGGTGTACAGACAGGGGTGGTAATACGGGGGACTGGAAAGAGCAGGTGTGAGCCAGTCAGCTGCCCGTCGGAGATGGCTGGGGCATCCCACCGACGGAGCTGCATGCTGGGAGGGCCCCCTCTTGGAACGGTGCCTGTGTTAATGATCCCCAGCGGAATTGCTGATACACCTTTAACATCTCATTTCCACAAGGATTTCTTCATGTGTTGTGACAACACCAGTACATAGTATTTAGATCGGAGGTGTTTAATTGCATTTACCGTTAACTTTTGTGTTCTGTTTCTTGTTGGTTTTCTCTCACCCTCACCCCGGCTGGTTGAGGCAGATGGCTGCCCTCCCTGAGCCTGGTTCTGAAAGAGATCTCTTTTTGTTAAAAGGAAGTTTCATTCCTCACCGTTGGGAATATGCTGCTCAAAGGAAATCCTTGGAATGGTTGGGTTTTCCCTATCCATCCATCCATCCATCCATCCATCCATCCATCCATCCATCCATCCATCCATCCATCCATCCATCCATCCATCCATCCATCCATCCATCCATCCATCCATCCATCCATCCATCCATCATCTATAAATTGCTTAATCCTCTGTAGGGTTGCAGAGGGACTGGAGTCTATCCCAGCCAACTCAGGGTGAAGGCCAGGGACACCCAAGACAGGTCGCCAGTCTATTGAAGTGTCACACATAAAGACCAAGCACACTCACATTCACACCTATGGACAATTTAGAATCACCAGTTAACGTCAGCATGCTTTTGGACTGTGGGAGGAAGCCGGAGAACCCGCTGAAAACTCACACTGCACAGGGAGAACATGCAAACTCCACAAAGAGAGATCCCAGGATCGGGAGGCGAACGGGATCTTCCAGCCCTGAGGCGATGGTGCCAACAACCGAGCCACCATGCAACCTCCCAACCAATCAATAGGTCCTTAACTTTAGTTTTGAGCTAGTCAGGTTCATTTCCATTTTTAACCATACTTTCTTATCCTTGATATCTAACTTAGTTAAATTAGCATTGCATATAATTTGTAGGGGTTTAACTAGAATATTTAAATTACCCCAGTAAAATCACATCAGAAATAACACTGTAGGGTTTTACCTCAATATTTATACTAGTTAGGTATATTTATAGTGCTGTTCTAATTTTGGTTGTTGACAGGCCAGTTTTTTAAAAATCCCATAAATATAAGGTAAATTCAGTTGGGAAGTTAGTCTGAATGATAAAAAAAAACCTAATAGTTAACATTGAAATTACTTGTGCAAACAAAAACATTAATAACTGAGGTGGTGGTATCATGAGCCAGATTTACCGTGCCATCACTCCCACTGTCCATAGGTACTAGATGCACTGCTTTGAAATAACCTGGCTCAGCTGGACTGAAGGTTATCAATCAAGGTACAAACAAATCTTTGACAATACTGCGAGCAGCACAGAATAAAACTGTTCTTCTGTTCTGCAGCTGTGCAGGAACCAGCTATGGAGTATAAGCATTAGTAAAATAGTGTGAGACATATGAGAAAATGTAATATCAAAGAAGGAAGCTAATGAAGGCAATGTGCAAGATGGCATCATCTTTCATCTTCAGCATTCCATCTGACAGCCAGCATTCTCATCAAAGATTCAACACGTGATAACTAGTGTGTTAATCAGAGCCTGCCTGAGTGAGTCA
Organism: Dascyllus trimaculatus; assembly: GCA_024666655.1. Classification (NCBI taxonomy): domain Eukaryota; kingdom Metazoa; phylum Chordata; class Actinopteri; family Pomacentridae; genus Dascyllus; species Dascyllus trimaculatus. Next base: position 6,844,671 of record CM045459.1, on the reverse strand, counting down.
CGACTGGTTGAAGCTAGTTTTTGTAGGTCAGTGGGGGTCAACGTTGATGAGTGAACATCAACGTACGTGTTAGGTCACATGAAATATGATCCTTCATGTGACTGCAGTGTAACATTTTGGTAAAAAACAGTATTGGTTTCTAAAATGAGCCTTTTTGATGCAGTAATCCACTTGATCCACTTGATTCATTCATCAACAACATCTGCACAATCTAATCCTATTCAGTGTTTGATGTTCAGTTTGTGTCGAGCTTATTTCCAAAGAATGTGGATTCAACTGTGTCGTATTTTAACATCGCAAAAATATTCGCAGTATGGGAAATTTGGGAAAGTCTATGTTTGGAAATGTGTTTTATCATTTCACAGTTTGCAGTAAGGATGTTATATTTAAATCGTTTTGTTTGATTGTTCGTTTGAAGCCAGAATTTATTCATTTATTTATTTATTTGACAGGACTGATGCCACTTTGGTTTCATAAGAACCTACACAGACATGCTAGCAGCTCTGTGAAGCTATTCTTAGGCACAGCAGGGTTTTGGGCTAAATGCTATTGTCACCATGCTAAGATGCTCGTAATGACAAGGCTAAATATAGAATGTTAGCATGTTATTATTTGTCTATTAGCGCTACACATTGTACAGCAGAGACTGATAGGAATGACATTAGCTTTGCAAGTTTTTATTCATGAACCAAAGTCTATGACAAATTAACCAGAAGTATTTTTGGTCTTCATGAAATGCTAGAGTCACAAAATGACTAGAAATTTACCGTTAGACGTGCGTTCATGTGTGCACCAAATTTAATGGTAATCCATCTACTTTTGTTGAGACTTGTCAATTTCAGGGCATCGCCAAGGTTATCATTGACTTCACTGCCATCTACTGAACTTAAATTTATGCTTAAAAATTTCATTAAAATCCATGTAATAGTTATTAAGATGCTTTGGTCTGGACCAGAGTGGTGGACTGACCAACAGGCAGACGGTGCCATACAGCAACCCCTCCCCTTAGCAAGGCAAAGTTAAGTCAGAATGGGATCAGCTTCGTTTCATTCATATCACCAGGCAAAGAAGCTGGTTATATGAATGAAACAAAGCTGATCTTTCAAATGGAAGGCAAAATGAACTTCTTTAAGTCAGAATGAGATCCTTAAACAGGTGAGCCTGACAATCGACTGCTGTTAAAAACAGTCTGGAAAGCATTTATACACGAGTGAAAAGAAAACCGACTCTTTCCAGGCTTCACTCCTGACCCAAGGACCCCTGATCTCCGCGCCATGCTTGGCAAAAGTGAAGCTCAGCTTTTTTCAGTTGCTTAACCCCCCACCATCACTCCCACCCCCACGCCACCACACTTGTGACCCCCTCGTCCCCTCTCAGATACTCCCACCATGCAACTGGAGCTATGTATGGCCGAGGGGTGGCGATGGGGGTGAGGGTACAGCTGCAGTACCCGTCTTGGATGACTGAGATGTAAATGTGTTCCTTTCATAAACTGCTCGGAGTATCTGTGCAGGGGCTTTGGCCAATGAGGGCGCAGCAGGCACTAAAATGGCCAAGCCAATGACTGAGGGTCTGCCTGGTATATAAACAGGGAGCAGACACCTCCAGAGTTGGGTGACCCCTATTTTGGCTGTGGTGAACAGGATCTGATCCCAAGGACTGTTACCTCTGTTCTTGTCTGGTGTGCAGGTAAAGAAATATCACAGTGATGATTAGTTTTGTGGCGTTAAAGAAGGAGCAGACGTGTAGATATGGATGGATTTGGAGCACAATCCAAACCTCAAATAACTCTTTATGGCTGTTTTTTTCTGCAAGGAAGCATTTTGGACTTAAGATCCAAGATGAAATTAAAGGATAAATGCACAACAATTCTGGTATATTTGCATCCATATGATGCATTCTTATTTTAAAAAAAGGTCCTACCTGGTATCAGAGGTAACTGAATTTTCTCAGGTTATTGTCAGTTAAGTAAAAACATGCATGAAGATTATTTTTGAGCACACCAATACCTGTGTTGCAGTTGAATTGCTAACTTTTATCTCTGCATGTATTCTTAATCTCTGTAAAGAGTTTTCTCATTTGGAAAGTGATTTATGTGAACAGGTGCTTCACAGTTTGATAAGTCAGATGGCCTGATGACTCCAGATGTAAAAGATTTTGGCCATTTAAGAGTCATATTTTTGACATTTTGGGCTTTAATATAATATAACAGTTGATCTAAGCAAGTAGATTACCGCATCAAAAGAAACCAATACTGTTTTTTACCAAAATGTTACACTGCAGTTACATGAAGGATCATATTTCATGTGACCTAACACGTACGTCATTGCATGCGTCATTGTATTATCATGTGTGTAATGAGCCTAAAGTTTAACTAATTACAACAGGGTAACGTGAATATATCCGTAGATAAACATAAGTAAAGGGATCTTGTTGGAGCACAGTGGATGGACCGTAGGGAAACGTGTCTGCAGCTCGTCAGACTTTTGTCACAGTTCTGCACAGAGCCAACTTTAAGTGTTTGATTCTGCAGTGGCAGTGTGATACAAAGAAGGTGCAGAGTGTTTTAAAGGAGCACATGAGTGTAGAACATGAGCAGCCAGGGCTTCATTTATGTGTCAATGCTTAGTCCGGACAACTAGGATTGTATATCTACCAAAAGAATTGAGATGCTGCTTGTACATGTTGAGGACATAAAGGGTATACAGTCAGAAGTGTGGGTGCTAAAAATACCATGCCAACAGGCGCTCCTCCCCCTACTCTATTTCAACGTGACATCTGAGCCGTTAGAAATTGAGTGACACTTGTTACCAGCATTCCTCTGCTACACTGCTCAAACTCTGCAGCTGTCTTGCAGAATATCCCGTGTCTCTGAATGCTAAAGAATTTCAGCAACCATTCAGATCACCTTCACGGACAGCGCCAGATTAGGATGAGCTGGTTTACTAATCCTGCGTTTCCCTCTCTTTGCAGTGTTAGAAAGCAATCATGCCTTTCGGAAACACCCACAACAACTTCAAGCTCAACTACAAAGTTGAGGAGGAGTTCCCCGACCTGTCCAAGCACAACAACCATATGGCTAAGGTCCTGACCAAGGAGATCTATGGCAAGCTGAGAGACAAGCAGACACCCAGTGGCTACACCCTGGATGACGTCATCCAGACTGGTGTCGACAACCCCGGTAAGACCCACAGAGACATTTGATTTTAGACAAAGAAACCTTTTCCAATATTAGCAGTAAAAACACAAAGTTTCCTTCATCTTCTAATTTTCTTCCTCCTTTCCTGCTTGTTTTTCAGGTCACCCCTTCATCATGACTGTTGGCTGCGTCGCTGGTGATGAGGAGTCCTATGAGGTCTTCAAGGATCTGCTGGACCCCGTCATCTCCGACCGTCATGGTGGATACAAGGCCACTGACAAGCACAAGACCGACCTTAACTTCGAGAACCTGAAGGTTAGATTTTTTTAACAGTTCATTAAGTAAAAACAGCTAGAATTTGGAATTATAAGACTTTCAGATGTTGAAACAGCATCTAGATGGCGATTTCAATGATATTCATACCTTCAATTGGAGAGTCATTGGATGGTTTGTCGGCTCTTTCATCATATACTCATACTCTTATTTTATCACTTTGTCATCAGGGTGGCGATGACCTGGACCCCAACTACGTTCTGTCCAGCCGTGTTCGTACCGGTCGCAGCGTGAAGGGATTCACCCTGCCCCCCCACAACAGCCGCGGCGAGCGCAGACTTATTGAGAAGCTGTCCGTTGAGGGTAAGCTAGCATTAGTTTGAGTGAATAAGTGTACCAAGGGTTGTTCAAAACAACAGGCCATTCACAAGCAATGTATAGTGTCTTTGATGAACCCAGCAAGTCGACACATTCATGTTCCATTTCTTTGCAGCTCTGGCCAGCCTGGATGGTGAGTTGAAGGGAAAGTACTACCCCCTGAAGTCCATGACTGACGCCGAGCAGGAGCAGCTGATCGCTGATCACTTCCTGTTTGACAAGCCCGTCTCTCCCCTGCTGACCTGTGCCGGTATGGCCCGCGACTGGCCCGACGGCAGAGGCATCTGGTGAGCATGACCAATAGTTGTCAGTAGGCTGACGGTAGAAAATTTTTTTCAAAACTCTTAGCCAAGGTTTGCCCTTTCATCATGTTTCTGCATTACCTGTGTTTCACTGTATGATGCTCCATATCTTCTTAGGCACAATGACAACAAGACCTTCCTGGTCTGGGTGAACGAGGAGGATCACCTGCGTGTCATCTCCATGCAGAAGGGCGGCAACATGAGGGAGGTCTTCAAGCGTTTCTGCACTGGCCTGCAGAGGGTAAACATTAATAACATGTCAAAATAAGTATGAAATCCAAAGCAGCGTGGATCATTTCAGGATGCACCACTGACTCTCCTTCCTTCGTACCTGCCAGATTGAGGAGATCTTCAAGAAGCACAACCACGGCTTCATGTGGAACGAGCATCTTGGCTACATCCTGACCTGCCCCTCCAACCTGGGTACCGGCCTGCGTGGTGGTGTCCACGTCAAGCTGCCCAAGCTGAGCACACACGCCAAGTTCGAGGAGATCCTCACCAGGCTGCGTCTGCAGAAGCGTGGCACAGGTATGCACACACACCCTTTAACTTAGAGAATGGCTGGCCTGGCTCAAAGGTCTTACCTGTCACTCATTACTTGTCCTTCTTCTTTAGGTGGTGTGGACACTGCCTCCGTGGGTGGTGTGTTCGACATCTCCAACGCTGACCGTCTGGGCTCCTCCGAGGTGCAGCAGGTCCAGCTGGTGGTTGATGGTGTCAAGCTGATGGTTGAGATGGAGAAGAAGCTGGAGAAGGGAGAGGCCATCGACAGCATGATCCCCGCCCAGAAGTAAAGAGGGACAATCTTCCGTTTTTCTCGTGACCATTCATGTGCAATCGAGCCAGCTAACGGGCGTGCAGAGAAAACGGCCGCTCACCTAGAGACTCTTGACTCTGCTAACCTCTTTTTCTTCCTTCCAGTTTTTTTTCCTTTTCTCTGTCCTTCGTTTTTTGTTTTCACGTTCTCCTGTGTTGGTTGGTAACATCCTGGGATCAGCCTCCACTGAGCTGGGCTCGCCTGGCAGACGTGGCATCACCTACTTTTTTTCATAAAAAGTAATGATTATTGAAGCTGTTCATATTGCTCAATAAAACAATTGCCCCATGAAACAATTACACGAGCTATTTTTGTGTTTTTTGGTTGCAATATTAGAAAACACACATTTCAAACAAAAGACCAAGGCCGTGCAATATGCTCACACTTAATTGTGCAGGGATCTATGAAAACAAGACGCCAAAATGAATAAAAAATGCCAACATCAGTGAATTTTATTCATCTTCAGCTCCATGTTCTCCTTATATACCACAACCACTCAATCTCAGTTTACACTTTACTTCTGAGGGGAGGAATTAAACAGTAGAACAGAGTAAAACTACTCATACAGGTCAAACTGTGTGTGTTCTTCAGTTTCTTTTGCATATAACATCAACTGCTCCCAAAATCAGCTTCGGAATTACAGTGCATGTTAAATACTGAGCCCCCTGGGGTTCTAATACTGTTATCATCCACCGTTCAACCCAGACCAGTGACACACCCTCTCTGAGCAGGTATACAAGCATTTACGCAACACTCAGTTCAACAAAAACTCTTTTCAAGAATTTTTCACAGTAGATTCCACCTTAAGACAACGTTCATCCATCTTATACTAAGAGTGAGTTGTTTTACACTAAGTTATTTGCTTTTTTGCCCATTTTACTTCACAAATTCCCACTGAAATGCTCAGCAAACAACCTGATTCCTATTTTCAATCAGGAGACAGTGACGCAACATTTCTATGGCTTGAATGCAACCCAGGGCTTTCAACATGTCATGAACTTATCAGGATTGGTGTAAATTCAAGTTAAAATGGAACCAAACTGCAAAATTTATTCCCAAATATCCTTGTGCTGGATCTAAAATGGAACCTTTTTTCACACAATGTACGTTGTGGTACATTTTATGGCATATCCAAAGGCTTCTATGAACTCAGACGCCCTCTTGAATGTACTGAACCTATCCTCTAGCAACAAGGCGGAGTGAAGTCACTGTATATCACCTGAGCCCTTCTGTTTGTTTTTGTGAAAGGGGGAAGAATCTGTCGCTTCATCTAGCAATTTATGTCTAAAAAACTGACTGTGTCTGCATTTCACAAAGCTTCCAATCCTAGGTGTGCATCATGTTTCATTTTTTCCCCATAAAACCCAAACTCTGAAGTCATGCAGGATTGCAGGTTGGTTTTGTTCCCCATTGTCACTGACAGAAACTGCTTTAATCTAGAATTACTTCCCTTGCTCTAGCTATAAATAAACCTTGAGCTCTAAGATATATACTATATTCATATATTTTATATGCAGTCATCGACTGACTGATATAAATCCTGTTTTTTAATGATATTATTCTAAAAAATAAATAAAGTACCTGTGCAAATATCCACAAATTGAAGTGTTTCACATTTAAGACATTGGCGCCCTCCAGTGGCTAGTTCTGGGTATTACCTATACAGGTACACTGGAAGGAGCTGATTCAAGTCAAAGCAAAGTGCATTGAGGTCTATATTACCTAATGCTAATATACACCACAATGAGAAACGTCCAGGGAGAGGACAAGGACAGACTCCCGGTGCCCATTTTGGTGTCTGCTACTCACTTTGAAGGGGAGGGAGGCTCAAAACCAGCCTCCCCTGTTGGGCTCCGTGAAACAGCAAACACCAAAGAGGACTGAGAAGATGTCGTACAATGTGAGAGAGTGGATGATGGCTGAGTGTCTCCCAGTGAGAAACAAAGCCAAACGCTCATTGTGTTGATTAGAAAAAAGTTGGTGGTGGGTATGAAGGCGGCGGACAGATAAGGTTGGCTTCCCTGTTAAACGTAGGGAGTTGGTGGGTTCATGATGGGTAGGAACGGGATGGCGAGGTGGGGGGTATGTGATGGGGTGGGTGGGTGGTTTAGGTCACCATGAGCAAAGCCACAACTGAGAGATAGTATTAACAGTAAATCAGCAGCCAAACAACATGATCTCTGTAGCCTACGTAAATATCACAGTACGTTATTCACTAAAAACAGGGAGGGAGAATCGAAAGCTTTCTCAGTTTTTTCTGTCGTTTTTCTTTTTTTTTTACATTAAATATGTACTGTATGAAGGCGCTGGGGGTAGTTCACTTTAAAGGCAACTGGACTGACAAGAAGAAAACACCGTCCACACTGCCTTCATCGTGCCTTTCTAGATACAGAACACTCCCCCCCCACCCCGATCCCCACAGTCATCAATAATGGACAGAGCAGTTTTATATACTGTGCCACAAGAAGAAGAGGGTGGACTTTGGAGAGTGTATGTTACCTCTGTGTGTGCAAAGGTGAGCGTGTAATCTGAGAGGTTTTGCTGCTTGGCTGATCCACTTTTGGTGCTTCCCACCAACACACTTGGATGACAACTGAGGTGAGATCACATGGCACGGAATAGAACCAATAGAAGAGTTGCATTGCACTGAAAATACCCCAGACTTACAGTGTTATTGTGTCGTTTTGTGCTGTGGTGACGGACTGCTTTCAAGGGCGAGGCCTGCGCAGCGTTTGCAGTGCCCCCTTGTTTTTTAATCGCCGTAAAAAAAAAAAAAAAATTTCAACAGCTGAGAGCTTCGAGTTATAAAGGATTTTCTCGAGTGTGGGTCACTGCTGCTGTCGTGTCTTCAGTACAATGCTGTCGGAGCAGGTGAAAGGATGAAACGGGGCGAGGCTGCAAAAACCTACGTGATTGGTTTTGCTGTCAGTGGCGAGCGCCGACAGTGAATCCAGCCAATCAGAGAGCAGCGAGTCAATTTCCTTCTCCTGCAGAGCCATCATAGAGAGATTATTCAATGAAAACTATGGCGTGAAAATCATAGTCTTGTATTAGAAAATCAGCTGTATTCCATTCATTTTGAATTCAGGTACAGCAAAACGGAGCATTACATTACAGCTCCACAATGTTCTCTATCGCTTGGTGCACGAAAAATTCGCTGACCAATGGGTTTCTGTCTCAAAAACGTCATCTACATTTGAAATTTCTGCTCTCGCCATGCAGAGAAATTAATGTGATTAGGAGGCCATAACTACCAGTTCACAAAGTTCAGGATCTCAGTGGCTCGTTTGTGTCCGCCAGCCTCCACACCAGCCTCTGATTGGCTGCTTCACAGGCCCGTCTACTCTGCTCCCACTGACCTTAATCCAGTGCAGTCGTCACTGCTGTATGTACACCAATCAAAGCAATGCAACGCTCTGCGGCTGCTTGTCTGATCACTGAGTCGCACCATCTCCACGTTTGTGCATGTTATTGTCCCCGGGTGATGAAAAGTCAGCAGGTAATCAGTGAGGGGGTGGAAAGGGGGGGGGGGAATGAACAGTGTACGTTAAGGTGACATATAAAAGAACAGTTTAAAAAAACACTGGGTGTTCAATGGTGTCAGATAAGACAAGAGATGCTTTTTCTGTAGTGGTGAAAGTGACAGTGGGTAAAAACAATGATCAGAGCAATAAATAACAAAATAAAGAGTCATTATGGCTAAGAGTAGCAATAAAAAATATTCAACTAGATTCCATCTGATCCAGGTCCAGTGGGTGCAGCAGCTCAGTGAAGAAGTCGGCTGAGCTGGGTGGGGTGATAGGGTGGACGGGGGGGGCTTCAGTCTGTGTGACTTTACGGATCAGACGTGTGTGTATCAGTGTGTGTGTGTGCGTGTGTGTGTGTGTGTGTGCGGGGGGGTAGTCTTGAAAGAGACAGAAGGAGAAGTTTTTTCTCTCGGGTCCAGCCCCTCGTCCCCTTCTCTGCGTGTTTTTTTTTTTTCTTCCTCGTCTTCAATTCCCTTTGCGCACACACATAAACACTCACACAGAAACGCACACTCGTACGAAACACACCCTCCGTTCAAAGTTCAAGGTCCTTAGAGATCTGGGTGGCAATGTCCCGAAAAGCTAGCGGTGCCCCCCAAAGTCGCGTGTAGCGCACCCCGTTAGAAGTCTCCGAGGTGCCCGTGGAAAGGTGGCACACCTCGGCCTCGAAAGCCACGCGGCCCCCTGCCACGCCGTGGGTGCAGGAGAGCAGAAAGGGGCCGGCATGATGGACCTGGCAGCCACATCCGAGCGCCGCCTCCCGCAGAGCCAGTACCACCTCCGCAGGGTCCCGCCGTCCACCGCCTCTCAGATCCCAGCCACGTCCGACGGCCCGGGGCTCGGACGCTTTTTGATACCCAGGTAGATGGCAACTAAGTGGAAGGAGGGAAAACGGAAAAGCAATCAGGCACTGGAGCACACCTGCTGCTGCTAGCTTCATATCATCTATTTTCCAAGTGCTGTCAATGCGGACGGAACACGTGTACTGACCTTGTGACCGCAAATCTCCTGATTCCCTCAGATTCATTTGTGACCCTGTAGAACAAACAGGCAGAGTAAGGGGTAATCCACCAGAGCACAATGAGCCTTATGACCAATCCACTACCCTCAGATGAGATGGCATTCAGCAGTGGATATTATACGGTAAGACCAAGCAAGCATCGGCAACAACAAGCACGAGATGTGCAGAACAGTGTGTCCTCACCTTAAAGGAATGCACTTCTCCATTTCCTCACTCACAGCTTTTAAAGCATGCATGTATAAATGCTGTCCTTCAACTTGTAATCACTTCTGTGCTACACATTCCTTTTCATTGTTCCCGGCAACACATGGAGTCGACATTTAATGAGTTTCACCCCGTCAACCCTTCCCAACCACAAAATAAAAACCATTTCTAAGGGTATGCACAGGATGATAGAGGATTACAACACTTGTTATAGCCACGCTCTACAGACAATGACGCTGGTTCTGAAAGTGTAGGTTAAAGACAAAACTCAAATGAATCTTCCTTGATTGCAACCATGCTTGAAACCAAGAGTGTGGGACCTAGACAGAATGGAGATGATTCACAAGGCATGCAGACAAGCAGTGAGAGAAAGTCAGGGGTGTTTGTGGACTTGAGCAAATTCCAGTGTGACCAGGCAGACAGATAGGGCAGCACAGGCAGACAAGAAAGAAGCGAGAGACATGGGAACTTACTAACTGTTTTTGATCCTTGTGGAAGAGTACAACCCGAGACTGATTTGTTTGAGCCCTGGCGCTTGGACGGGTCAAGGTTGACCCTGATGCCATGACAGGGGGGGGGGGAAAGCAGAACGAGATAAAGATGGAGAAAAAACAGGGGATACGGGGTAAGAGCAGGGGGTTGGAGGGGAGGGGAGGGGGGGATAAGAGAGAATATAATTGAGTCACAGGAGAGCAAGTGGTGGAAAAGAGCGCAGCGCAGGAGCTGATTGGCAAGGATAAAGCCGAGGTTTGATAAGATTAGACATGTGTGATTATGACGACTGGGAGGGAGAGGGGAGCAGAGGATAATCCAGGGCCACAGAAGGGCTTGCCAAAAGCCTGGGTGAATAAAATGTTTTGATAAGCACGGATCCATACCCAGGCTGCGCGCTCGAGCTGAAACGCAGAGCTTCACGACAACAAAGCCACGTGATTTCATGTCAGATATCTGGTTTGTGATTCTTACGCTCGCTGCAAAACAATTAAAGCAAATCCTAAATTGTAAAAAAAACAGAAAAATAAGAAATGCAGACATCATGGCCTCCTCACATTTACCCATCGCCATGTGAAGGTGGGAAAATACCTTCATAAGGGAAGATGTATTGCACTGTACTAAAGATTAACAACAAAAAACAGATGACATTACAGATGCCGCATAAGTAGTGCAAAAAAATAGCTACTCTATTGAGCAACAACCTTTAAATTAAGTTATAACCTCTGCAGTTTAACCAGGAGTTCAACATTTTAGACACATGATATTGCCTTTCTTGCTAAGAGTTAATCTCATTTCTCTATGTTACATTTGAAATTTAATTTTACATTATATAACAAATTGTAATGACCACTTTAATGGCTTAAAAGTCATGATTTCAAATGCCAAAATGCCAGCAAAAGCAAGCGAACTTTAATTTCTTCTATCAAGTGATATTAAACTTGTACAATTTAAACCATCACTTGACTTCATGTGAACAGCTTTCCAGCACTGATGCCGCTAACAGTGTTTACAGCAAGCAAGATGCCTGCTGTGACTGTGGAAATGCCGCTAACGCCTGTGTCCTTCTTTTTTGTTTTGTTTGTGTTTATTTAATTAAGGCAGCTGAAAGCTCTAGTGACGTGTGAGAAGCAGCAGCGGCAGCGCAAGAAGACCGGAAGCAGATGCTGAAAAGAAAGATTTGACACGACACAAGTTATCGACCTGCACAGTTAACGGAGCACTAATCTGATGCTGATGTTTAAAATGCTCCACTGATGAAAGACGTCTGCTTATAGAAAACAGCCCGTTTAGTTTAAATCTCTTAAAATGGCCTATTTCACTCTTTTCAACGTCACATTTGGTCGCAGATCTGTTTTATTTTGAAAAATGTGTACATTAACAGGAATGTAGAAGGGAAAGCAGTGCTCTGTTTATCCAAATATAAGAAAGCAATAACATATTGTTCCTCTAAAATCAACGAATAATTGTAACAGGCTCTTCGCAAATTTCAATATTCTATCCCCGTATTATTTCTTCTGTGCAGACACACTCATTACCTTAATCACTCTCAAATGATTAATTCCTTCCAAGCAGAGTTTTTTTAATCATTTGATATCCTAATATATTTTGCAGGAAAACTAAATATTGCAGTTCTAATATGATGCAGCTGTATTTCCTGCCATTACTTCTCTTTCATGTGACATGAACGCAGCATAAAGCCAAGAGGCTATTAGCTTAGCTTAGCACAAAGACTGCAGGGAGTGGGGGTCAGCTAGCCAATAAAACACATCACACACTACCCTAAGAGCGTATTTTTATGTATCTGGTTTGTTTATCCTGTATAAAAAGAAAGAAAAAAAAGTATAAATTCTGCTAATATCACTTTTTCTTGCAAAGAACGCCAGGCTATCTGCTCCCCCTGCTGCAGTCTATGCTAAGCTAAGTGTACCTACATATTCAATGCACAGACATGGGTGTGATATCAACGTCTAAATACATCGTTAACTAAGTAGTGCAATACAAAGCTGAAGTATTAACTACAAGCCACTACATTTACAGAATTAGATTACTACTCTGACAAGTGGCATGCATTGCTAGTTAGAAGATAATTAGCTTAGCATGAAACGATGGATAAAGTGGCCTGGCTCTGTCAAAATGTAAAAAATACTCCTAAGCTAACGACAAAGCTAACGCAATAGATTTATTACTGCATTATCTGTCTGGTTTCTGTGCAGATTTCAAAATGAGGTAGCTAATGTGTTCACAGAAAAGACTTAAAGGTGTTTTGAAGGTGTGTTTTTGAATTTTGGACTGAGCCAAGCCAGCTGTTATCTTCATGCTAAGCTAACGTAACTAAGTGGCATCAATCCTCTCATCTCAAATCACACCTTTAAAGCATTTGATTCTACTGCATTATTTGTTTGTTATCAGTTATTGGAGAGCCTAGAGGGTAAGCAGGCAAGCAATAGGAGTAGTTTTCAGTCTATTTTGGCTCCATCTGATCCACCCAAGAACTATACAGCCACAGAAACTGGCTTCTGGTACTGAGCGTTGTTGATATTTTTAAAAGCAAACTCAAGACCAACATTTTCAGTCAGGCTTTTGATTGATTTGATAGCAGTACTCTTCTTACAACTAATTTTATTTATTGATTTCTGTATTTATTTACATTTTTAATCTATTTAATGTACAGTTTATTCCTCAGTTTTTGATTGATGTGACGTGTCGCGCGTCTACCTGCGGGTGAGTTTCGAGGTCAGCTTGGTGAAGAGGTTGGAGGTTGCCCTGGTGCGAGCGTGGGGCAGCGGGCTGGCATCATGGTGGGACAGGGTGGGCGACGTGGGCGGGGCGGAGTACACCGGGGGGCCACGATCCCTCAGCTGGCCCCCGTGAAAGGTGCTGCGGATTGTGGAGCCTCGGGTCAGGCGGCATCGGTCCGAAGAGGAGGAGGAGGAGGCGGCTCCGGCGCCGGAGATGCTGAGCGTGGAGGGAGACGCTGCGGGCATGCGGTGGCCGAGGGAGCTGCAGGGGAGTAAACTATGTCTTAAACTGTCTGTGAAGATCCTCAGTCATCCAGGTCATGGTTATCTCAGTGGTTTCAATCGTAGCATCTGGACTTACTTGAGTTTCTAGAAGACGTTTCACCTCTCATCCAAGAGGCTTCATCAGTTCTAAACTGACTGGTTGGGAGTTCCAGATGTTTATACTCTTCAGGAGCCGCAACACACACCCAGCTTCAGTCTGCTGGGTGTGTGTTGCCCCCCCACCCTCATTATATGAGTCATTAGGTCCTTCCTTCTCACAATGGGGTTCGTTAGGGCCCTTTGTGACCAGGTGGAGCTCCCAACCAGTTAAGGCCGGTACACACTACAGGATAATCGGGCCGATTTTTGTCCCGATCTGCCCCTTACGATCAAAGCCAGCAAAGGCCCGATTGTCGGATGTTTGCAAACAACATTGAGTCTGATTTTCCTGTAGTGTGGGGTTTGTTAAGAGTGATTTTGTCCGTTCCGATCCGCTCGGAAGGTCTCGGAAGGAGAGATCGTAGATAATGAACATGCTTAATATTTGCGACTATAAATCCTGTAGTGTGTGGGGCGAGCACGCACAGTGTGTGATGTCACGTGTACCAGATTTAAGCCAATCAGAACACGAGCTGACTCAGCTGTCTGATGAAAGAGGAAGTAAAAACAAACAAGTAGAGTTACCGTCGCTAAAAAAATAATCAGATTAATCATGATGACGGATTAATCAACACACAACGTGTCAATTTTGACAGCCCTAAAAAACCTCTGCCCCTCGGCTTAGAGATCTGGATGGTCTGATGAAAAAACAGCTTCAAATCTAGTAACGCGCCGCATTTTAGGAAGTAACGGTAACGACGTTATTATGATGGGAAGAGTAATCAGTTAGATTGCTCGTTACTGAAAAAAGGAACACTGTTAGTAACGTCGTTATTTATAGCGTCATTATTCCCATCATGTTTGTTTACACTGAAGTCACGTTTGACTACGCGAGATTTGGAATATTGAGCGTGAAGAACCTGATAGTCTGCTGAAGGATCGGTTTAGAATCTCATAGTGTGTGGTGAGCTCTGCAGTGAACACCACACACTATAAAATCAGAAGTGAGAAATCTTGTGCGATCTGTCTTTTGTTATCTTCAAGTGTGTGGTCTCTAAATCTGTGAAGTTTTGAAAAATCCTGTAGTGTGTGCCAGCCTTTAGTTTAGAACTGATGAAGCCTCTTGGATGAGAGGTGATATGTCTTAAACCACACTTTGTTTAGAACTTTTCTTTTATTTTGTTTAAACCTTAGTATTCGTCATTACATCATGGCGTAAATACTTATGGATTTTCCTCAGTAGTACATTATAATATTAGACCATACTCCCAAACACACTGACCTACATTCAAGCATTCTGTATCGCATATTTTTCTGCTTATAAATCAAAGTCAAGATTATTCTCAACTGTTCCTACAAAACATGAGTCAGCCAATTATAACTGTAGAAAAAACAGCACATTATCTGGGCCATACAGTAGCTCCAGGTGTATTTCGGTTTATCTGTAGAGGTAGTTTTCATATCTGTGCTATTGTCTTTAAATGCGAAGCCGCTTCTAGTTCTCCCCTGACGAACGAGAAATGTTTTACTACCCCCTGTCTGATTTTGAGGATGCAAGACGGCCGGCAAGCTTCCAAGACACAAAACGTACCGAGAAGTTTCTATTTCGGATTTTTCACACATCCTCCAAACAGCAGAGCAACTGGAGGTGATGACTACCCTTTGAAGTGAATATTATCAGGCAAAATGACTGCATCTTACACCTGCCTTTGAAAGTTAATGCCTTTTATCCTGCATGCTGCTGTTTTTGCTGCAACAGGTCCACACGATTGTGCTTTAAACAGCTGGAATGTGCGTTCTAAGTGTCCCGGCAAATGTGAATATTGAAATTTCTGAACACAGAGTGGTACCTGTTGTCTTTGCCGTTCTGCAGGAGAGAGTGTCTGTCAGCGCCTGAGCGGTCGGTGCACACGTATGTATTCCGGCGTGTCATGGCACTCCCAGGGATGTTATTCTACAGAGAGAGGAATCATTTCAGAAGCAGATTTTAGCAGAGGAAGTGATAATAGTGTAACTACTAGGGGTGTAACACAAAGCTATGATGTGTATGTGACACTGTGTTTTACTACCGTTTAACACCTCATACCTATGCGTATTTTAAATTGCTCACAAAATAGGATCATATTCTACCATGTACCAGCATTGATCGCAATAACAGATGAAGATTTTCTATTTGAAACCCACCTACAAAATCAGAAAAAGGAAGTCCAGTGAAGTAGATAACAAGTAAACACTCAGTTAAAGTCAAGATCCAGGAAGAAATGAACAGAAGAAACACAGCTGCAGGTTTTAAAAGCGGGAAAACACAAGCCGGAGCTGCACTATTTTGGCATTGTTTCATGAGACAGGTGCGTAGGAGAGGGACGATCATTTCTAAAAGCTTCAAACAGACTAGTGCACACTCACAAAAACACATTCATCTGTGATGTGTTTTGTGCTACACCTCCTTCAGGGGAATGTCTGTCACAAAGAGATCATAAACAAGGAGCGTCTGTGACTCCGCAACCAATCATACTTCCTGCGTATAATAAACTCCACAACAACTCTCGTCACCTATTGAATGACAGTTTTAAGTAGCATAAAGAAAGTTACTCTATTTAGTAATAATCGTCAATGTATCCCAAAATTGTTTACATTAAATAAAATACTATAAACTGAATGCCGAACTGCATTTACCAAAGAAATATAAACTGATCAGGTATAACATTATGACCACCTGCCTAATATTGTGCTGGTCCCTCTCATGTGCTCAAAAATGCTCTGAACCATTGGACATGGACAAGAGGACCTCTCAGGGTGTCCTATGGGGTCTGGAACCAGGATGTTGGCACTGGATCCTTTGGGTACTCTGGCTTGTGCAGTGGGGCCTCTGTCAATCAAACTTGTTCCACTGCATCCTGTTGATGCTTGATCACAATGGGCTGTAGGAAGTTTGGAGGTCAGATCAACATGTTGGACCATTGTCATGTTCCTCAACATGTTCCTGATTGGTTGATGTTGTTGCCATGTGGTGGGGTGCATTTTCATCCAGTGACATCTGGGATTTCCATTTGCATGAGGGAGTGTGTTTGTTGTGGGACAATGTTTATTTGGGTGTCTAAGTCTCATCAACAAAATCCAAGGTTTTCCAGCAGAACACCACAAAGTACCAATATGATCAATGTTATTCACTTCACCAGTCAGTGGTCAGAATGTTGTGGATGATCAGTGTATACCCATTACTGTAACCCTGCCTGAGTTGCCTGAGTTCCACCAAGAAGAACCAGGTGCTAGTTCTGGTGCTTAGCTGGTTCAAATCTCACCCCTCCTAAGAACCTGTTTTTCCACTGGCAAGGAGTCAAGTTGGAGCTAAGCCACTGCGTCACCGTAACACGACTATGCTTGCATCCATTACACAGCAGTTAAACAAACACAATAAGTTGATGATAATATCTATGTTTATCTCTATAGATGGTCTTAAGGCTGATTGTGAGGCGGACGTCGCCTGCTGCCGGGCACATCCGTGATCACGCTACTGGTGGGACACAATTGTAGCGGATTTCAGTGCAACAGTTTGTGCTAAACTTCCGTGTGTCCCAGGAGTCATTCCAGTACATCTGTGATCAGACCAGGGATGTCCTGGTGAAGAAGGACACTAATTACAGCTTGTGTGTCCCTTTCCACCGTTGATCATTGGTCACCATAACCCCGCCCCCAGCCCCTGACGTACTCGGTGCTTAGCTCTGGCCCAGCAAAGAGTTGCTGCTACTTAAGCACCAGTTTTTAGAACCTGGAGCTGGTGCTTAGGTGGTGGAAACACAAAGAACTGGTGCTAAGTCAGGCACTGGCTCTGAACTATCACTGGAACCAGCTCGGTGGAGAAGGGGTATTACAGAGCGACCTTTTCCTGCCTGAGAAGACAACGATGTGTTACTTACCGTGGTGGCAGTCATGTCTTTGCGGCGGTCTGGGATCTCAGACTTGTTGGGGTTATTGGCACTGCTGACCATTGGGCTGGGGGGGGGGAGGCTGTGGCTCCCCATCACGCTACAGCTGGCCTTACGCGAGGGCATCCGTCCCTCTCGCAGCTCCCGGTCGCCCGTGCTGGTCGGGCTCCGCTTGGGGTGCATGACGGGCATGGAGGGCCCGCCTTTGTTGTGGAGGACAGCAGAGCACAGACACACAGGGACTCATATAAGGAATATTCTGTAGATACGGTGGATTACGGAAAGTAGAGCCTATCCAAACAACCGATTGCAACACTTTGATATCACGTGACACTCAGGGGCTCAGGGGAATCATGTGTAATAACATCATACTAACGACTGGTCTTTTTCTGCCAATAGTGTCTTTTTTAACTGCAATAACAGAATTATGGCTCCATTATCCTCCATGCCATACCTGTATATGTAACTCACACACATCACAACTGCACTTATCCATATGTAAATTCCACTGTCACAATGTTTATATCCATACGCAGGTTCATCACGCCTGGTATATTGCCTCTGTGAGACCTATTTTATTATTATATCTTTATTCTTTAGCCCTGTTGTAGTTCTTGTGCTTTTTTCATGCCTTATCTGTGTCCAGCTGCTGTAACATGTGACTTTCATTGGCGAGGGATCAATAAAGTTTATCTAATCTTAACCATGAGGCTGAAAATGACAATTACTTTCATTATTATTATTATGACTGGCAATTATTGTCTTTAATAATCAGTTGGCTGTACAGTGTATCACATGTTGCAAATGATCTCTATTTCTTGGAAGCCAAGTTGACATACTCAAATTATTTTACTTTCCGAGCAACAACTGAAAACCAAAGCAACCAAGGAAACTATCAAAGGTAAGCTGATAACAAAGAATTCGGGGCATTTATGCTTTAAAAAATGCCTTAAGGTTTAATTAGTAATTAAAATTCTTGTCATTTTAGTTGCAGAGTACTATTTGGTGTCTGGGTTCCCGAGAAAAAAAATAAAACTAACATGTATATAATGACGATCACCATCAGCGGGGGTCCAACCTGGTCAGTGGTTCCAGGTATCATACATGTAAGGTTTAAGTTAGAGAAGAGACTCACAGAAGTCGCTGTGTCGCCGCTGCCTGTGGTAGGTGGAGGCACTGCGCTGGGTCTTGCTGTGTGAGGAGGAAGTGGAGGAGGAGGAGGAGCCGGTGGCTGAGGAGTGCTTGTTGGTCCCGTTGGTGATGGGGCTGGGTCGTACCCTCGCCAGGGACAGGCTACTAGCAGTGCGGGCCTCACTGCCCTCCTGTAATGTCCGGGTGGTTTTGGACAGAAAAGCGTTAGACAATGTCGACCCAGTGGCGTTTTCAGAAAAGTCGGGAATCATTTAGAGAGGGGTGGATGGGTGGGGATGCAGATGGCATGGTTCTTAGTCTCAGAAGTGGAGCTGAGTATCAATCCTCAATAGTTTCTGTGCACTGACAGCGATATGAACGTAGCATTTAGCAGTGAAAATGATCATAAGCTGATGCCAACACTTTCTTTAACCAGACATGTTACTTTTATCCTTAATTTCCCAAACATTATAAAAATAACCAACAGATGCATGCAGAATTTTGATGAATGCAGCTATTGTGCTGTCTCAAGTGTTCCCTCTCAGGCATCCAGCAACTCCTGACTGAACCCATTCACCCTGGCTAGGTAACTCTCAATATATCTACTATACATGCCCTCCAACACTGACAGAGCAGAAGAGAGAGCATAAGAGGCTGGAGACAAACACTTGGCTGCAGAAGATCCAGCCTGCCACTGTTTTTGCCAAGACTTAGTTAGTTCAAGTTAGAAAAATCATTTAATAACATCACTTGAGTGAAGCCAATCACTTTAGAAAGCATTCTGTTAAACTTAATCTAACAATATGGAAACCATGATGATAGGATACTGTAGAGATTGAGAAAAAATATCTGTTTATCAGCCAAGAAATAACTGTCATTATTTTCATTGAACTGTTCTCATACAGAGGTGGCAGACCAGGCAAATGGTGGTCATTGGGGTCCCATTGGCTGCTTTGCTTTGCCCCAATGATTCGTGTATGGATCACTAATCACTGCCTTCTTGTGCACAGGTGACCACAGCTTTAGAATCACTCCAATGAAAAAAACAACAAATTTCTCCAGAGCAACTGACCTGAGAGGAAGATATGGAAATGCAATGGATGGATGGAATGCAAACTGTGATCGTCAAGCTCTGAGGTTATGTACTAATAATCTAGGAAAAGGGTATTTCACTTACTATAAGTTTCTCTGGTAAGACTGTTGGCGAATATGCCAAAATAAAAAACAAGAGTACAGCAGATCTGTAGAACTCACATCGCCTTTGCGGCCCAGCAGTAGGTAGGTGGCGGTGACCTCATTGTATTTCTGATTGAGCAGAGAGTCTTTGATTTCCTCTGGAGTGAAGCCCATCCCAACCATCACCTCTGAGAAACACAAACAACCAAAAATTAAATCTCAACAGAAGAGACAGCGATGTGAAACAACTTGTATCCTGACTACAGTGACCAGGCTCCGTTCTGCCAGCAGTCGGTGTCCAGCTGACTCACCTATGCGAGCTGGATCGCTGTAGTCCTCAACAGGTTCTATATGGGGTTTCAGCTCCTCTCCCTCATACCCTGAATTTATCCACTTGTCCTTCATGACTTGCTGTAGAAACAGAAACACGGGACAGTTTTAGTTTCACCGGAGATACACCGATCAGGCATAACATTATAACCATCTGCATGATATTGTGTTGGTCCCCTTATGTGCTCAAAATTGCTCTGAACCATTGGGCATGGACAAGAGGACCTCTCAGGGTGTCCTATGGGGTCTGGAACCAGGACGTTGCCACTGGATCCTTTGGGTACTCTAAATTGTGCAGTGGGGCCTCCGTCAATCAAACTTGTTCCACTGCATCCTGTTGATGCTTGATCACAATGGGCCGTAGGAAGTTTGGAGGTTAAATCAACATGTTGGGCCATTGTCATGTTCCTCAACATGTTCCTGATTGGTTGATGTTTTTTCCATGTGGTGGGGTGGATTTACCTGTGGGGGCAGGCCAGTGACATTTGGGATTTCCATGTGCATGAGGGAGTGTGCTTGTTGTGGGACAATGTTTATTTGGGTGTCTAAGTCTCATCATGTTAAACTCCAATAGTGGTTTCCCATCAGAACATCACATAGTACCAATATGATCAATGTTATTCACTTCGCCTGTCAGTGGTCATGATGTTGTGTCCAATCGCTGTAAGTTCCACCTATGCTACGTTTTTGTGTGTTTTTTGCGCTGCTTACCTCGAGGGTGCAGCGTTTGGCGGGATTGAGCACCAGAAATCGGCGAAGGATCCCCTCACAGTCTGTGGACATGTAGAAGGGCACGCGGTACTTCCCCCTCAGCACGCGCTCCCTCAGCTCCTGTTGGGCACATCGATCACATCAAATAACATAAGCCAACACACGAGCAAAGAGAGACAGTTTATCATATGTGGAGGACCAACTAACAACATATTTAGTACATATAAAAAGATTTCACATGCTGATTCAAAAAAAAACATAAACCTCCAACACCCTTCACTGCAAGCAGTATGTTGGGGTGCGTTTAGATATTAATGGGGTTAAATACACATTTGTCTCAACCCTCTGGTGGAGCTCTAGGGGGCCGTTCATTGCCATCTGCTGGATTTTGGATAAAAATACTATTTTTAGTTGTTTTTTAGCAGCAGGTCTCACTACAGGGTGCAACAACCTCACAGAGCACAAACAAAGAGCGAATCGAGGATGACGCTTTACAGCTACTAGTTTTCAATGTAGGCGACATCTGAATCTGAATATTCTTAAATAGTTCTCTCTGAACGGCCAAAGGTGAAAAATCTACTACCACGATCTGCCAGCACACACTGAGAGAAAGCTGCATGAAAAAAAAAGGTGAAGCCACACCAGCCGTGTCCTCTTTAATCACGTCAGTATGCATGAGGACATATGGGATCCTTCAAGTCCCATGACTTTCATCAGGAGACACATACAGAACATACTGTAACTGCATGCTGCTCCACAAGCACACACAGTGAGCTCGTTCCTGATCATTAAAACCGGCTGATTCGGACTCAAGCACATGCCGATTTAAAGCCAGCTCCCTTAAATCATTACGATATATTCAGAGAATGATCCGACTCACATCAACAATGGGTGTGACACACCTAAAATCACAAACTGCAACAGATGAGATTAAACAGCAGGATGAAATGTTGGTATTCCCTGGTGTCTGCTACGCCTTAACTCAGTGGAGAAGAATGTAGAAAGCAACAATCTACAACTCAGCAAATACCTTGCGCTTGCTCCGTACGATCAATAACTGTTGGGTTTCATTCCCTACAAAATGTTCTCATTAGCTTTCTTTGAGAGACCGACTGACAAATCGGCTAAGCTAATGGCAGACATGTTAGTGCTGGTGTATATGTCAGCTGATAAGTAACAAAATATTGTAGTACGCAAATGCCAGAGGTGTATTTTAAGGAGCCTGGTGTGATTCTTTAAAGCTGTGATGAATTATTTTTCATCAAATATAAGAGGGTTGTTGAATTATGCCACCTTAATAGCATTTCTCAGCTCAGTGTTTCGGTTTTACGGCTAACAATGTTATTATTTTTAATTCATTCTCTTAAAAAAAGTTAATTTTCTAAAACAAATGCAGTTGTTTTCAGAAAAAAAAAAATCTGAAAAACCCCAACTGTCCAGCAAAAAATAGAAACGAGACAAACTTAGCAGCTAACCAGTGATTAGGTGGCACATTTAGCATTAGGTGGTGCAGTGCAAACACAAGGGAGTGAACACTGAGCTTGAACAGACACCGAATGAATGCTGCAACATGTGTGTGATTGGTTACCTGAAATGACTGGTAACACGTTCACCATGTCAACAATACAGGGTTATGATACAGCAATTTTGTACTAGTTGGCTTTTTACAGTGTGATGTATTTATGAAAAAGGTTACATGCTTACACAAACAATATCTGCCAATTGAGATGTTTTTATACTCTCAATAATCAACATATGACTCAAAAATCTACTACATGACTGGCTGTATTAGGAAAGTATTATAATGAACAATATAAAAAGGCAGGTGAGAGTAACAAAATCATAATGCCAGTCCCCTGAGATGTCTGTACATCCCTGGATTTGACTCAGACAGGCTTTTGTATCTGCCTTCTGGGCCAGCTGGGCCTTGCAGAAATTCTATCACCCACCGATACTGTAACCTGAACACATCACATAATCTAAGGTGACATTTAACTTTTAAATGCACGGGTCGTCTTTCAAACACTGTGAGGTACCTTGTGTTGTCAGCGACCCAAATTTTGTAAAAAGGCAGCGTAAACCATATATATATAGTATTAACAACAACCAATACACAGCAGTTTTTATAATAAACTTGTACAATCACTCATAGGTATCAGAAAAATGAGGCAGTATAGTCTTCTGGTAGTGCCACCATGATTCTCCTTGACATGCAACCACTGGCTGTATACAAAGATGGACGAACCCTCCCTGACATCAGTCATAAGCCTTAATTCAATTAAAACCAGTTCGTTCTATAAAAATTCCCCCTCCTCTAGCTGTCACGAACAGGGAAATTACTTATAGCGACCAAAAACTTGTGTATTTCTGCTGTAAAGTGGATATGTGGGTACTACACAAAGCACACATGGAAAGATGAAGTTTCTCCTAAGGTCTTCCAGCTAAAGCATTTCTGATTCTGGACAAACGAAAGACCTTCAGACCATCCATCACCTTTTGGAAATCACGTCACCGCTTTCCTTTTCTCAACCTGCTGCCACAGCAGATGAAGGTCAATGATTGGATGCCAACTTTCCTTGGGATGCTAATTGACCGCTGTGCCTTCTTATCATCTGAAATGCAGCCTGACATAAAGCCTTTCTCACAGTTTTTAAGAGACGCACTGGATGTCTACACTTCCTTCCTATATCACATGCTTGTTGGAAAATACGCATTTAGATAAATACACCGATCAGGCATAACATTATGACCACCTGACTAATGTTGTGTTGGTCCCCCTTATGTGCTCAAAAATGCTCTGAACCATTGGGCATGGACAAGAGGACCTCTCAGGGTGTCCTATGGGGTCTGGAACCAGGACGTTGCCACTGGATCCTTTGGGTACTCTAAATTGTGCAGTGGGGCCTCCGTCAATCAAACTTGTTCCACTGCATCCTGTTGATGCTTGATCACAATGGGGTGTGGGAAGTTTGGAGGTCAAATCAACATGTTGGACCATTGTCATGTTCCTCAACATGTTCCTGATTGGTTGATGTTGTTTCCATGTGGTGGGGTGAGTTTTCCTGCAGTGACTTTGGGATTTCCATTAGCATGAGGGAGTGTGTTTGTTGTAGGACAATGTTTATTTGGGTGTCTAAGTCTCATCAACACGGATGTTAAAATCCAAGGTTTTCCATCAGAACAGCACATAGTACCAATAAGATCAATGTTATTCACTTCACCTGTCAGTGGTCATGATGTTGTGGCTGATCAGTGTTCACCCATTACTGTAACCTGCCCCCATACAGACAGCCAGTCCCTCCTGCCATCCACTTGCCTTCAGGTTCTGCCCATCAAAGGGCAGCGAGCCGCTGACCAGCGTGTACAGGATGACTCCCAGACTCCAAACATCCACCTCAGGCCCGTCATACTTCTTTCCCTGGAAAAGCTCAGGCGCAGCGTAGGGCGGCGAGCCACAGAACGTGTCCAGCTTGTTGCCCAGCGTGAACTCGTTGCTGAAGCCGAAGTCGGCGATCTTGATGTTGGCGTCAGCATCCAGCAGAAGGTTCTCCGCCTGAATCAGACATACATCGATGCAGAGGAGGAGGCAGAAATGGACAGCGGGAGGGAGGGAGAGCAGGAATGGGAGAGACAATACGTTGTGGAGAGAAGGGGGAGGCAGCAGAAATAACAGTGGGATAAGGGAGCAGAAAGAGGGATGAGGAAATAGGAGGACACAGAAACGTGAGTTGTGTGAAGAAAAGAGAGCGCAAACGAGAGACAGATGGGGAGGGGGGTGTTGTGCTTGCGTGTTGTCCAACAACACAGATACTGGACATGAGTCATACTGTATATATGTCACTGTGTGTTTAGGCTCAGACTTCCTCCTACCCTTCCAGATTGTCAAAAAAAAACAGCCTCTTCACTCATCAGTACGATTAAAATGCTAAAGGACCATTTTCACGGACACAGATTAAGACTAGTCCCAGATTATAACTTTCAGTTCAGTGTAATCTGTCAGAGAAAGAAATTTGCTAGTCTTGGACTAGCCTTAATCCCCCTCCGCTGGAAGCTGCCCATAACATCCTCTGAGCTTTCTCACCTTCAAATCTCTGTGGACAATGTTCTTCGTGTGGCAGTAGTGGACAGCGGAAACAATCTGTGAACATGAGGACAGACAAACCTGAAGCATTGACAAGGAAATGGGAGGATAGGTGCAATGTGGGCATCAGAGGTAAAGAATTCAAACCTGGCGAAATTTGGCTCTGGCTTCAACCTCCTTCATTCTCCCATGAGACACGAGGTAGTCAAACACTTCACCTGTGAGTGAGCACATCAGTCAGGTAATAAAGCCAGAGGCATCATACTATCAGTTGATTAAATATTGCTGATATGCATAATCAATTCGAGTCACATAAATTCAGTTATTAATATTTGATGAGGTGCAAGTGCTTTCAAGGTGCCAACATCAATTTTATTGCCCTTAATGGGAAATCTGTTGTAATTACATGAAACACAGTAAGCACACAGACTTAAAGGAATAGTTTGACATTTTGCGAAAAGCACTTTCTTGACGAGAGTTGAAGATCGATACCACTCTCATTCTGTCCATTCAAAGTGAAGCTGCAGCCAGTTTACCAGTATGACAACTGGACACAGGGAACAGCTGCTAGCTCTGTCGCAAGGTAAAGGAAAAATCCACCAACAAGCACCTCTAAAGCTCTCCACTGAACACCTCATATCTGTCCTAATTAATGTGATCCTATGTAATGTTGGAAGAGAGTTCATGGGGTTTACTGCTGCATCACTCCTAACTGGCACCTTGCAGCGGTCAAAATCACCTAATATTAGCAAAGTTTATGTATATACATCGTACTCACAGCTTTTTTGGCAACAGGGTTTCTGCAATAATCACTGCACATTTCTAGGAACTTTAAAATACAGTATATAGGCAATTTAATATCTTTTTTGCTTAAAAATTGACTTAAAATCGGCCCAGATATGGTCAACAACTAAATAAATACACAAATCCATTGACGTTAGCTGCTTTGTCTTGCCTAGCAACACAAAGTATGTATAATATAGCGCTGCATAGAATGGTCCGGCTGCACTTCATCATCATTCTGCTATTGGAGGGGGGGAAACAGAGAAATAGTTTTGGCGAAACGTGCATGCAAAGAGGCGAGCGCCCTCATTAAAATGATTAATTTAACATAAAATCTAACAGAGCTACTGTATTTCACAGCCCTAATCGTCAGAAAACTTAAACCTTTCAGCGTGTAGGTTGCTGCATGGAGGGTGGTGTTGTTTTTTTCCATAGTGAAAGGAAGATGGAGGAGAAAGCCATGTAAAAAGAGCAGCCAGTGGCAAATCCCGACTATTAGCTGCTTATCATGGCCTGGATCCAGACAAATAATGACATAAACTGACCAATCAAATATAAGGATTTTTCTAAAACAGACTCATTGCCCGCCATAGATAGAGACTTCCAAGCTACAGCAGTCTGCAGTAACGGCCATTAACAGCACAGCTACGAGCAGGACCTGCTGTAGCGGTAGCCACTAGCCGTTTGCTACAGGTCTGAAAGTGGAGGCCGAAACTCTACAAGACTTGATGAATGTCACAGCTATCTCACTTTTATTTTACAGACATACAGCCCACAACCACATACAAAAGGCCTCGGACTTTATAACAACTTAGAATGCCTTTTTTGGTAGAAATGAACGCATATGAGACTTTTAAAGACCCTAGAAAACCCTGAACGAGTCCTGTGAGGTCATAATTTGCAACAGAAGAGCTTCCTTTTGATTAAACAACTTGATATGGCGCTATCCTTGTTAAAACGTTGTTAGCTCGCTCTTCCCAGATTTCCAGTGTTTATGCAAAACTGGAATCATCTGTAAAAGAAACGGCTAAAAGACAAAATGTCCAGTGTCTTGTCTAACCCCTCAAAATATTTCTGAATGCTTGGATGGTGTTTTTATTACGATTACGTTTGAGCATCTGCGATATTATAAACTTTGTGACATGCTGTAGAAAAAGACAGACGCTACATTTTGGTCTCGACCGGCATTTGGGCAAAGTTACAACCTCTAAATACTTCCTTATGGTGTTTTTTTTCTTCCCAACTTAACGTAATACGGGCCTGAAAGAAAGCCACGTCTGAAACTGTGCCTGTGACTTTCTCCAAGGTCACAGTAAGCAAATGATATGGTCTGGGCAAGAACACAGAAAAAAGGGATTTGGTGACAAGAAACTGACACAAATAGAAACATAAATGAGACTAATGGAAGCAGAAAGGAAAAGACGGCATTAAGGAAACCAGGGCAATGTGCAGGCAACTCTCCTGAAATTGTATTTAATATTAAAACAGCAGCAACATTATTGTATATATTTACGTTGTGCTTCTATACTCTTGTAAGTTTGGCAGCAGAACGCCTGTTGGTGAAGAGTTTGCAATTTGAAGATTTTGTCTTTCACATTGGGAGAAAAAATGCTGTATTGCACTGTGTCAACATTTAAGAAGGACTGGACATCACATTTTGGATAGTTATGTGTGAAATAACTCAAGGAGCTATAAAGATTTCACATCTAGTGCCTAATTTTTGGATTAAAATCACGGGAAAGACAATTAAAAGGGTGACGCTGCAGCTCTACTTGTGTTCATTTCATTTAGATATGTCTAAATATATGTCTAGAAAAAGCGATGTTACAAAAACAAAGAGGATTCCAAGGCAATGAACTAATTTATCTCAAAAACTACACTGGAATCATCTGTCGGAGACCCCTCGGTCTACTGAGGTTCTTCAAATCGAGCAGCTTTTTTGTAAGTCAGTATGTAATACAATACCTGGGGAAAACACATAGAAACTTACAAAAAGATAAGGGTTTCTAAATTAACTGCTGAAACATGGTAAAACCTGAGGTGAAGTTGTTGGTAAACAAGGTTAGATATAACTAGTTTATAATTTCTCAAATGACTCTAAAGGATAGTTGTACTTTGGACGTTTGAAGGACAACCCAAATGAAATAAATGCAAACTATATGGAAGGTTAACAACATCAAAAATAGCAAACCCCTGGAAACGGGTTACATTACATTCACAGCGGGGCCAAAGCCAGGTACCTAAACGTCCACAACTCCACCATTTGTTGTTTAAGAAATCATCTCAGACAGTTCTGGATGGTTGTGTCTGGCAACGTGATTATATCCCCAAAAACATCCACTAACGTTAAACAAGAGGCATCGACAGCCTCAGAAACTCTACGGTGGACACATGTAGCTGTAACTCTTGATTTTCCCAATTTTATTTCCAATATAGTCATACTTGATTGTTTCAGGACATCCATTCTGTTGTAGAGATGCAATGTGTTGGATCAACTAATACTTATTTCCCTATGTTAAAAATAATGGATAGATTTGAATAAAATATATGTTGCCAGTTCCATATGTTTATTTATGTACATCTATATTGTACTGTAGCTTGACTTAAACAGAAATACATGTGTGGTGCCGTCTCAATTTTCTCACAACACCATATGGTAGCCCAACATTATATATGCTGGCTGTTCAAATAGGCCGCAACTCAAATCATCATATCCAGCTGTCCCAGAGTTTTGACTGATTTTTAAATGCTCAAAAATATGTTGCCATCAATCTGCTGCATTTGATGTGATCAAAATTATCGCTGAAACTCATGCCAATGGATTTTCTTATTTTCAGACAGTCTGATTCTGTACTAAGCAGTCAAATCCAATTCAACTGACATCATTCTGAGATGTGTACAGCTCGACTTCTAACTATATGCAGTATATATGATTAAATCACTCCTAAGTTATTGTCAGCTGTAAAGTTCTTATTAATTTCCCCAACTGTAGAGTAACCAAAGAAACAGACTGTTAACATTTAAGCTTCAAGTTATGTGAGACTCACTTTTACACATGTACTGTAAATATAAGGCTAGTCTTGGTTCTGCTAAGCTAACTGCCTGGTTCTCATTTTATATTTTGCATTCAGTCAAACCTCTTCTCACCAAACAGTAAAATGTCAAACTATTTCTTTTAATTGTCTTTTAGACGAGGAGGAATAAATACTCCCATGAACAAATCATTTTTCTATTTTGTTGCTGTTGTTGTTGTTGTTGCTGCGTTTGGGTTTTTTGCGATTTTACCCTGAACATCCAAATGGAGGAACTAGCTTAGCAAATAGTTAGCTAAGCTTTGCATAAAATGGAGCAAGCCTGCTCTAATCAGAAGTAACAAAGTCTACCTGCCAGGCGCTGGCTATATCGCTGAAATAATCAGTGTACTGTAGTGTACATAATGTTCTATTTTTAAACAGTTAAAAAGAGAAACCTTTGAACAAAGCCATGCTAGCTGTTTACCTTTGCTTCCAGTTTGTTATTCTAAGCTAAGCTAACTGCGTACCATCTCTGGCTTTACATTTTGCATACAGAAGTGAGAGTAGTGTCTGTCTTCTCTTCCAGTTATCTATAAAATATTCCTTTACGGAGGAAAGATACAGCCTCAAACAAACCAGTGCTTTTTACCCCAAAGATGCAGAGTTTCCTATAACATCCAAAATGGAGGAACTAGTTTAGCAGGCAGCTAGTTAAGCGTTGCATAGAAGAGAGTTAGCCGGGCTGTGTTCAGGGGTAATAAAATCTACCTAAAAGGCACTGGCTGTATCCCTGGAAGAATCGGTTTTCTTTGTGCACGTGTAATATACATAAAGTTCTATTAATAAAATTAAAAAACTTCAGACAGAGCCAGGATAGCTGTTTCCCTTAGCTTCCAGTTTGTTTGGCTTAACTAAACTAACTGCTGTCTCTGGCTTTATACTTTTGCAAACAGAGAAGAGAGTTGAATCAATCTTCTCTAATTCTCGGTAAAATGTCAAACTATTAGTTGAGCTGTCCTTTAGATATGGAGGAAGGATTATACCCTAAAAACAAGCTAGTGTTTTTTGCAGTTTTAAACCTTAGATACTTGCTAATGGATATATTAAGAGCTTTCCGGTGCCCACTTGGGGAATTACAATGAAAACATCTGTAACCCTTACGAATGACTTATACATTTGCACATCAACATGGAATTTCCTGGACATGACAGCAGATGTACCCACCTCCACTGGCGTACTCCATGATTAGGTAAAGGGTCTTATCCGTCTCAATCACCTCGAACAGCTGCACTGTGGTCCAAAACAGAATCCGATTAAAACCAAATAGATATAAACAAATCCTGCTCACATTATAAATAATAGCACAGCCGTCTGCCCGACTGTCTTAATACGGACGAGTCCACCACTAATGCTGTGGGGGGTTTTGATTCATGTGACTTTCAGCTTTAGAAAATCCAACCTCGTGACCTCTATATGAGGCCCGAGATGTCGCCCGCTGCAGTTCAGTCAATGACAGCTTCGAAGCTTATTCAAAGCATTATAGTTCCGTCTGGTTACACACATGCAAGCAATCACACTCGTACACATGCGTTGGTGCACATCTGGACACACAAACATAAGCCCAGCAGTGTGTGTGTGGAGGTATGTATGCGCCTTACCTATGTTAGGGTGATTTAAGCCTTTCATTATTCGTACCTCCCGAAAAAGCTGAAAGAAGAAACAGAATTTTAGAGTCATGAAAAATAAACCTTGTGTTTCAGTCACTGCCTTTGAGTGATCGTCTCTCTAGATTAGCGATGAAGGCAATTTGAAAGACTCAGGGAATAAAATACAACTACTTTATAGAGATCCTTGAGAGCTGGGGTGGGGGTTCTCAGCATTATCTGGTTCTTGATTCCAGAGAGATGTCAGGATGTCGGGCTAATATGAGTTTGGCATGTATTTTCTTTTAAAGCTATCATTTTAAGAATATGCTTCTTGGTTTCAACGGTTAAATTGGAGAATCAATGACAGTATAATGGAGTGTCCTGGTAGCTGAAAGGTTACAGCGAATGTCACCCAACTGCAATGTCCCCCGTTTGATTCCAGACAAGGACATTTGTTTCATGCCATACGCTTCCTTTCGCTCAATATTTCCTGCACGTCTTCTTCACTTTAAAATGTCCAATAAAGGTGAAATATTCCACCCAAAAATCTGTCGTGTAATGTCTTTTATACCTCCGGAAAGCTGTTTCTAAACTGGAAACATGGAGGATGAAAGACTTGGACATTTACAAGCCATAAAGGCCTGGTGAATACTACGCACTACAGGCCAATTCATAGTTCCAGCATGACCAGTGTGGACTTTAAAAGTGGACAGCAGACGTGTACGCACTTCTATTCATGCTACAATAGGCACATGTCGGTCTACTACACAGATGGTCTCATACTCAACACACGGGGCCCCTGTGGATGCTTCTGAAAGGTTGCGGCTTTGCATTTTTTGACAGGATGTTGCACCGGATTATAGACTGGGCTGTAGAACCATGCCAGTTACTATTTATTAGGCGTTATAAGCACAGTAGACGGGCACAGCACTAGAATGTCCTATCACATGTTCGAAGGTTGACCAAAAAGTTCCAAGACCGCACCAGATTAAGACTCGGGTACCATACTGGTCGAAGTAGCTTCCATGTGCAGTGATACAGCGCTCACAGCCTTTTAGCAATGCTTATAGTACTCCCTGAAAGTCCCATTACGTGAACATGTACAGCACCATCTACGACTAAACTTGAATTTTATTATGCGGAAGAGAAAGATGTCACAAGCAGCCAAATCGGACGAGGCAGGGATTGTATTGTTGTGGCGATAAAACCTGTGTGTAATCGCTGTGCTGTGACTGGGCACACATAACCCTTCTCCATCAAGCTGGTTCCAGTGCTAGTTCAGAGCAGAAGCCTGACTTAGCATCAGTTCTTTGTGTTTCCACCACCTAAGCACCAGCTTAGAACCAAGAACCAACTCTTTGCTGGGCCAGAGCTGAGAACCGAGTACGTCAAGGGCTGGGGGTGGGGTTATCCTGACCAACGTTTAATGGTGGAAAGGGACACATAAGCTGTAATGTGTCCTTTTTAGCCAGGATGTCCCTGGTCCAATCGCAGATGTATTGGAATGACTTCCAGGACGCACGGAAGTTTTGCACAAACTGTTGCGCTGAAAACCGGTACAATTGTGTCCCACCAGTAGCACGATCAGGGATGTGCCCGGCAACAGGCAACCTCCGCCTCGCAATCAGCCTTAAGACCATCTATAAAGATGAAAAATAGATATTATTATCAACTTATTGCGTTTGTTTAACTGCTATGTAATCAATGCAAGTGTGGTCGCTTTACGGTGGTGCAATGGAAACGCAAACAGGTTCTTAGGAGGAACAAGCTTTGAACCAACTAAGCACCAGAACTAGCACCTGGTTCTTCTAACAGTGTCTAACAGTGCATGCCATCATGCCACCGTTCAGGTCAATGTTCCCCTGTTGCAATAGTAGGATGCAACAGTAGAGCTATGCCTTGACAGTCATTCCCAACCATGACAATGTTAAGGCAAACAACAGGCATGCTCCTGGTGCACTCTTTGGGAAGAACCTTGTCTGGTTTTTGAAACTACCAGTGGTGAAAAGTGACATTTCTTCTCTCAGTTTTAGCCGCAAACCCACCTCTCATTTTTAGCAATAGTCCTCAAAATTAATGTATTCCCGCCAGGCTGCTGACTGACACAGAATATGATCTTTTCTTCTATGCTCCAGTGTGAGGTCAATGGAGAAATCTCAGAAGCGCACCTACGAGTGGTCAAAGAAACATGGGTGACTGATGGCGTAGTATCATGCAGTCCCCTACTGTGCTGCACATGTAGGACCAGAATGCGTTCTGTGCATGGATGACAGAGAATCTCCTCGCATAGTCTCTCCTCAAAGCAAACATTTGTTTAGCTGCGAGCAGTCTGTGTGGACACAGATTTCGGGCTACACAAGAACGTAGATGCAGACTTTGGTAGATTTCATCCGCTAGACGCAGAGAGAATGAATTGGTCCTAAAAGTCACACTGTTACGACTTCTTATTTTAAAAATATCTGTCTCCTGCGAGTCCCCAGACTTTAAGAAAGTGTAATTTCAAATCACTGGAGGAACCCTTTAAAATTGATCATGAAAACAAACAATTAAGCCTCAATCGTTTCTCCGTTTCTCTCTTTAGTGTAAATGATGTACGTACATGGAGCCTTTACACTTTGCTGGAACTTTAATTTCCTTAGGAATGTTGATGTTTAATCAACGTGAATAATTAATTTTTCCACTTGTTATTGGGCAGAGAGAGACAGAGGGAAAGTGGGGGAGGCAGGGAAGGGACATGCAGCAAAGGGTCTTGAGTCGGACTCAAACTCATGACCGCTGCTAAGGGAATGAGCCCATGAGGTATCGCCTCAACTTGCAAATAATTTTTTAAGTTTGCGTGTCAAACATGAGGTGGACTTGGTGATTTACTCCTGATAGTTTTTTTGTCGTTTTGCTTGGCGAATAGAAAAGTATTCTTTAAATACACCGCCTCAAAGATTAGCGAAGGAAGTCCACATTAAAGGCTCAAAGCGTAGTTGTATAATTAGCATACAGTCGACTCTTCGTGGAACACTTGCGTGCAATCAAATGTGCTTCAGAAATTAACTGAGACCAGTCCAAGCAGACAAATTCATACTTTTATCACTCTGAGAATTTGTGAAAACCACCTCAAAACATGGCCCGCACAAATGTGACAAATTTGCAGCCGAAATCAGACCAACTTCCTCCCCGTCTGAGCTCTTCTCCCTGCGTGTGATACGTCTACTCTGGGGGATATATTTGTACATTTCTGTCAGAGCAGTGCAGGGGATTAAATTTGAGCCAGCTCCCCTCGTTTCATGTACATAACAGCACACTCCCTCAACAAAAGGCCGCTGAAAACCGGCGACTCTCCTCCATGTCGTTGACTCAAAAAAAAAAAAAAAATGATGGTGCGATAAGCTCCTCTATCCTCTTTTCTCAACCCTCCGAGCCCTCCCCCACTTCCCGATGTGTCTCCCTCCATTCCCTCCTCCTTCATTCAATTCCTCCAGCAGCCTTCTCCTCTAGCAGTGCCCCAACGTCACTGTTGCCATAGCGACCCAGGTATTAAGACCGGGCTCTTTCCCAGCTTCTCCAGCTGTGCTAGAGGGAATCTTGGGATACGTAGTGCTAAAGCGTCTCATCATCCAGGCCGTCCCATTAATTCCCTGCTCGTCACAAGCAGGGCTGAGCGGGTCACATCCGTCAAAACAATAAACAATCCGCCGGCAACATGTTCGACCCCGGTCACCGTGAACGGCTGCAAATAAATAGCAGGCCTACGACAGGGCTGGATGCTCTGCGACAGTGAGGTTCCTGTCGCTACTCCTGGCTGTAACTAAAATCCAGCAGATGGAAACAAACTGCATTAAAATGCCTTGAAAGTACATAAAGAGACACATAATTTGCTTTGAGGCTTCAGATGCCAGTTTAAAAATCTCCTCTTGTAATCTGCCACCTATTTGTAAGAAAACCTTCTTTATGGATGATTTTCTCATCCATGATTTCACATCACTCCTCCTTCCTTCCTCCCTACTTTTACCCACCCTTGTACAATACATCACCCTCTTTCCTTCTCCCCTCTACATACATTACCGTCCAGATTATGCTAATGTAGGCTCTTTCATGTCTTCAGTCCTAAGGATTTTCACTAGCCTACGGGTATGTAAAGAAGTCCGCTATCATCACTGGCCAATTGTGGAGCATTCTCTCCAATCAGCGGCCAATCCGCCTCTCTCTCTCTCTCCTCAATCCGGTCCTAAATGTTGCACCATTGTCTCTTCACAGCAGCCAGTCCAGTGAAGGAAAAGCACCAGGCGGGAAGACGGGATCACACACAAGTTGGGATTTCGGTTCCTGCAAAACGAGTCATCTTCTACCTAGGTAAAATGAAGGAAATCCAGTTTCTGTCGCGATATAAGTGGCAGAAATACGACGAGCCGGGGTATCAGGATTACAAGAAGCCTGTGATCAAAAGGGCAAAAGAAAACACTGAGAACTTGCATTTCGGTGCTAAAGCCTTTATAATAATTCAAGGTCACTGCTGCCACTGCACTGGAAACACAGAGGAGAAGATTAGCTGCCAAAAAAATGAAGTCCACTACTGTTTATTCTGAGCAAACCTTTCAGGACATTTTTGGAAGTCTTTCACCGATAAAGTGGGCGTCTACATAGTAGATGTGTGACATAACCGAGAGGACACCTGAGGGGGAGATCCTGCTACTTTAATTCTACATTTCACCTCGTGTGAGATAAAAACTGGTGTTCCTTTTTTTTCCCCTGCATGCAGCGGGACACACAGACATCTTCCAGTCATTTCATCCCTGATTTGATCCTTCTGGTCTGTTCACTTCTTGCCCACAGGCGGAGGAGCTTGTGCAGGCCAACGGAGGTGGAAAGAGACGAGAGAGAGAGGGGGAGAGATGGGGGGAAAGACTTACAGCTAAATGCGGCTGACACTTTGGCCCATATGTGCATATAAGCAGCACTGCAGAATGCCTTCACGTGTTTTCTTTCTAAGCTTTTATTCCCATTTGCTCGTCCAAATGCTTCACCTGACCGTGTGTGATGTAGCTGAAGGAGGCGCACATGGCAGAGGAGAAAGGCTTTTGATTGATGTCGCTGGGGGATAAAATTGAGATGCGATCAACCCATGGTCGAGTTGATGTCAGCCATGTTGGATCTGGATATCCAGGTCAGGTTTCGCGCTCCAGATGTCTATGAATCCAGCTCCTGAATCTGAGTCGAGTGCCCACTGTTCGGCCTTTCCCTCACCTCCACGCACAACAAAACCTCCAGCGTCCACATTTCCAGGCTTGACACCCAACATGCTGACCAGCAGGACACAGAACCAGGCCATCGAAGCCCTCCCTGTGCCACACACCTGACAGACACCCCTCATAAAGACACGGCGACCAAACCAAACAGTCAACCTCTAAACTGCTGTGGTCGTCTTTGTTATCCACAGAAACGTGTGTTCGGGTCAGGGGGGAGATAAATTAGGAACACATAAACACAAAAAGAAGAAAGCACGGGTTGGATGACCGTGGTTTCCAAGATGAGTCAGCCCCTCTCAGGGCAGCGATTAGCCCAGAGAGAGACGAGAGATGATCTCTGGAGCAGAGGTCTCCTCTCACTCCCATCCAGTCTCTAGCACCTGCCAAACAGCATCACATCCCATGAGCCCTCTCCCTATCAGCTGCTCTCTCATCCCTGCCCCTTCTCATGGGGGGAAACAGCTGAGGATAGACCAGAACGTATTTTCCAGTATTTTGTTAAATTCCACCAAAAAAATGAAAAAAAAAAAACCCACATTATAAATGATTTGCTTCTGCTAACAAACACAGGTCAGTATCAAACTGAACAAACAACCCATCAGTACAAAGAGGAAGAAACTCACCTTTTGTAGGCTGGTTGGGTTCAGCTGAGTTTTGTCAATGATTTTTATTGCAACCTGAAAGAGACATCGAGGTGTTTTTAATGAGGGAAAGCAAACATGTCAAACTTAGCATTAGCATCTGCTTAATAACACCCTCTGACATGGAGCTCAAAAGCCTTTCCTACTAATCCACATTCAGGAATCCTTTCTCGGCATCTCAACAAGGAAAAACACAATTCCAATGAGAGTAGTAAGATCATCTACCAATACAAATACATGGAGGCTGAGGCCCACCATGAAAACACATCATAGCCGAGCATGTGTACCTTAAAACTGCAGTGTAATCATTACAGTTCCAATCCTGTCGACCTGCAGGGTGAAGCTTTCTGTATCTTTATCCTTCTTAGGAACTGGTTTCCAGTTCTAACATGTATGAATGAATTACTCTAATATTATAAGTTGGAGTTCTTATGTGTCTGATTAGAGCCATAGGTGAGCTGGTGTGCTGAGCTGCAAGCGAACGGTTGGTGAAGATGGAGGTGGGGACTGGTTTGCATATGCTGTTGTAGAGTTACATCTAAGCCATTCTGAAGCATGAAGGCATCATTTTCATGGATAAAAAACATTCTACATGTATTATTTTGACGAACAGAGAGGAGTTGTTAGGAGTTACATCAACGCCAGGACTGGAACTCGCACATTTACTCCAACAAGCTGCAGTCAAGTAAATTCGAGTGGTTTTAATCCCCACTGACGAGAGCTGGCGCGGCTAACCCCCGTCCATAACGACAGTTCTCTGCCAATCTTTGAAGAAGAAACATCTGTTTTTCCAAGTGTTTTCGGTATCATAAGGACGTGGCCTAAATGTACATCCTAAGACTAATTAACGTCCCCATCTACCCTACTTCGTAGCGCACAGATCCCTGCTCTGTATGGTACCAGCAACATCCATTTAAAACATCTTTTACAAAAGGTTTTTTTATGTTACAACTATGTTTGTATTATAACAGCTAATAATCCAGCACCAACTCTTTACAGTAGCAAATGCTGGGTTGCTTTATTATGATTAGTCTCTATATTGGGTGAAGAAAGAGGTCACACAACCCATTCAATCACAGACAGTTTTTCACAGCTCAATTACTGTTTTAAATTGTTTAACTGATCCATGGAGCTGTGTTAAATGATTTATTCGTCATAAATGCACTCATTAGTTACAACATGAAGAATAAGGCCCTTATTAATGCAGCATTATTCAGTCCCTCCAGGAATTCATGATGCTGCCATCGCAACAATTAACGCAAATTCAACCAATCTCCGTGAATTCTGCGCTGCCTTGCAATTTTGTCCTATCACCGCGACTTTTCTGCAATTTTGTCCCGCCTCCTGTGAGTTCCACCAATCACAGCAGTCCCCAGTAATCCACGTATGTCACAGGATTCACTTCCTTGTTCATGGTTTGAAGATACAGATACATACACAACAAAAACTACTGCAAAACAATTCCCTGATGTTCTTCACCAAAGCGGCGCTAAACTGTTTTCACCCCGTGGAATATTGAGGTGGAACACAAACCAAAACCATCCACTGACAAACACTTTTCTACCGTAAACATATCAGGAGAATGGGTGAAACCAGCGGACCACAGACCAGACAAACCACCGTGATGAAGCTGTTGCATCCAGATCTGTGGCAGCACTGAAACAATGAAGGTCAGTTAGATTCATTAACTGACGTGACGAGCTGTGAGCGTGTGTGTGTGAACACGCGTGTGCCAGGATGGGAAATTAGCTTTCCAAACTTTTAAAATTTTTTTTAATGAATTATACAAAACAACTCCCGCAATTTTGTCGCAACAAATACGTTTAAAACATCGCAACTTTCATCGCAACTTTTTAGAAAAGCTGCCACGAATTCAGGCATTTTAGGAGCAACAATCTGGAAAAACGCCCAAGAAATCCTGGAGGGACTGATTATTATACATGTTACAACAAATTTAGCATCCAGTGATTATATTTAGCTGTTTTTAACTGAACCGTGGTCTGAAATCATTTCTCTAAAGTTCCCCAAATTCCAGATACGTCAGTAGACTAGCAGGACATCACGTGAGTCAGAAACTGAATGGACACTTTAAGAGGTAAGATGTGTGGAAAAGATGGTGGTGATGAAGACCTAATACTGGACAGAACCACTTCTTGGGACACCAGCAACCAGCATCAGGTGAGCGCTACCTTCCTCTCAATCATCTACTCATTCGCTCCCAAGTCTTACCTCCCTGCCCGTCAGGATGTGGCGGGCCAGCTTGACCTTGGCAAAGTTTCCCTTGCCGATGGTCTTCAGCAGACGGTAGTTGCCGATGTGTGGCTGCTCGTCGGAGCAGGAGGCGATGGAGTTCCTGCACCGGGCGCCCAGCGAGCGGCTGGACTGGCTGGTGGCCTTGTCTGAGCGGCTGGCCCCCAGTGACACATGCTGGAGGGGAATGAAGGGGAGGGGAGAGGGGAGAGAGGGAAGAGAAAACGGGGGTCACTATCTGTGCCAACACCAGTATCACACAGAGCAGCAGCAGCAGGCTGGCAGAGGACCTCCAGGACTGTCTGTTCCCTGTGAGCACTGGTGGTCTCCAGAAGCAAAATGATCCCTGCGAGCTGGTCATGAACCCTGTAGAAGACTCTCTCCTGCTTGTGGGCAGAAACTAAACTGTTTCTCACTCTGTAGAGTCACTGGCAGGCGACTGGTTTCACAGATGACTGTAACATACACAGGTAACACGGCCAGCAACCAGCAGCCTGGCTTCATATATATATATATAGATATTCTGCTGGTGGGCTGAGAAAGTGACATGTTGGTGCTACGATCATTCAACCAGATGTGGAGCAGTGCTGAGTGGAGCCGAGCATGCCCCTCATTTCTGGGTTAGCAGCTGTTGTCCAGCACATGAACACTCAGAACATATTGTCCATTCTGACTTCAGGATCACCGTCTTCAGAGGTCTGCTACTGAAGGATGTCTCCACGCAGCACGGCAAAGGTAGAAGCACTGAAGCTCCCACAGCCCTGCAGACGGTTAGCTCCTTGAGTCTGGACATCAGCGCTTCAGAGACCCAAGCCTGAGTCACGGATCATTTTCAGCAGGCGAGCAGAGCAGAAGAGAAAAGGGAGGACAACATGCATGCTTTTTTTCCACAAACAGAGATTGATGTGTTACAGTATGAAGCAGCTTCTTGTCATGTGACAAACCGGGGAAAGCTACAGAGGAGGGAAGATGGAGAAGAGATGGCAGGGAGTAGGGGGGGTAAACACAGGGCAGTGCCAGGAGACAGAGAATATCTGCTAGGAAAGGGGCGAACAAGAAGGAGTCTCCCAGAGAAAAGGCTTGTAGGAGGAAAGAGTAAAAAAAAAAAAAGGGAGCAGATGCCGGCACAGTGGTCCCTGGCCGGTCCCAGGCCCTGAGGCATCACACTTCCATCCCCCCCAGCATGTCATCTTGCTCTCAGCTTCACACACACACATACAAACACAACCACGCAGCCTTCAAGCCCCACCTTCAGACACTCCCTCCTCTCCACGCTTCCATCCCTGTTCCCACGCCCCACCTAGAGCCAATTTGGACCCTCTCTCTCTCCCTCCACAGCCGACCGGTCCCGACCAACAGCACTGGAGGCGCACACAGCGGGC
Source organism: Dascyllus trimaculatus (assembly GCA_024666655.1). NCBI lineage: Eukaryota > Metazoa > Chordata > Actinopteri > Pomacentridae > Dascyllus > Dascyllus trimaculatus. The sequence continues at coordinate 6,805,106 of CM045459.1, read as the reverse complement.
AGCCTTAATCCCACCGACCGTATACGCACGCAGCGCAGCAAAGCCCGAGCCTCACCTGTGCCAACATGGCAGGGCAGCGCTTCATCCGCTCGGCTCGCTCATCCGTCTTCATCTCTTAATTGCTGGGCGATGACAGCAGATCGAGATCCGTTCTAATGGAGGGAACGGATCTGCATTCACAATCAATCATGCACCTCGTAAACTCACACACTTGTGCACATCCACGCACACACACACATCTAGTGGCTTAACCATCCTTCTGTGCTGAAAGCTCTGCTAACAAACAGATGGGGGTCTTGCCAGAAGTGTTTAGGGCAGTGAAATGACATAATGCAACGTCAATCAGTCATGTCACCATTTTGATCCAACACACGAGCAGACAGGTAGACAGATGCGCTCAATCCACGCATGCTAAAGCTGCCGTTCTGCCCCAGATAGACGGATCCGATCTGCATATGCAAAAGCTGCTATTCTGCCTTTGGCTTGTGTCTTTTTTTTTTTTTTTCCTGCAGGCCGCTACTGTTTTCCACTGTACTGAATGTATGGCGCTGTCTGACACCCACTGGCTCTGGGGTTGGGCGCTTTGTAGGCTGCGCAGCAACGGACTGCACATCATTTTACGCAGTAATCCCCTCGCTTCATACCAACAACCCAGATCCTCTCCTCTCCATACATTTTGCCTCCCGTGCTCCCCTCCTCGTCCCACCCATCCGATTTCTGGAGAAGGGGGGTGGAGGAGGGGGGGGGGATTCACACACACACAGAGAGAAGCAAGCAGCAGCAGCAGCAGGAGTAGCTATAATGTGACATCACTATCTCTCCACAGCCTTATAATAAGAGGTGACGGCTGGTTTTTCTGCGCATATCCGCTGAGCGCTATCGCATGCGGATGGACTCATTCCGGGCTGCTCGCCTGCCATCAGCTCCTCTCCCTGCGCAGACACTCAAGGTTAGCCCCATTTCCAAAAAAAAAAAAGAGCCCGTCCTGCTTAAAATGCCCATCCGAGCCTCACCTCCACAGCCCGTTCGTCTGAAGAGGGGGGGGGGAAACAGCCCCATCTGTGACCCCCCCCACCCCCCATCCTCCTCCCCCCCAATCTGCACTGTGAATAAACCCAGAGGCCACACATATGAGCAGATCTTTGTTCAGGGATGCACGATTTATCATCTGCATGCACACACACACACAAACACACACACATAGGCTATAGGCTGTAATTGCGCTTACATGGTCTCCAGTACTCCTGTCGTTTCCAGACGGTAATGCAGATCGAGAAGACATGTTGTTTTCCTTCTCCTCGTTCCCTGAGTAAGAATCACGGTGCGTTGGCGCGGACGGGACTCACAGGCTCCACAGACGGAATAACATCCGCAGATGCGACCCAGCGTCCCCGAATCAATCTGCCTCTTCTCCAACCGGCCGAGCCGCGGTCGAGAGGAGACCTCTGCCTGTCATGGCAGCGATGGATATGTGGAAGGTGGTGGTGGTGGTGGTGGGGGTGGGGGGTGTCCTCAAACAAGCTGCATGTTCCACCGGGCACTTTTGCAGGAAACGCGGCCGATCAGCGATGCAGCGAATGCAATGCAATGCAAATCCCGAGCATCGAATAAGTGCTAAAATGCGGTGTCGTCTGGCCGGAGCCCAGCGTCTCTGTGGCGACTCTCCACCCCCTGCCTCATTTCGCCACACAAAACAAACACGGCTCCTTCTGGATGTGTGTCATCTCGGCTGCTCATAATACCGACCGACGGGATGTTCCGCCCGAACCCCGCGACGCCAGGGGCCGGCCGCTCCGCTCTGCAGCAGCTCGCAGGAAAACACGGCTTAACGGTGCAGCGGAGGAAAAAGGCCGAAATGTTCAGAAATCGGTATTCCCGGTCGGTGAGATGCGCAGCAGCGTCAAGTCAAGGACAACGCGTCGGGACCTGACTTCCGGCCGGGGGTTTGGAAGTAAAAGCCTGACAGGACTGCAGGAGGAAGCGATTCATTACATGTGAAAAAATGATTTAAACTCCAATATCATGTGGTTTATTAATGTATATGTATATTTGTATGTATACATATTAGTGTATATCACCGTCTTATCTCATATTATTCGGTTTTACTCAGTTTGAAAAGTGGTAACAAGAATAATTTAAAAACTAATAACATTAAAAGATAAGGAATTATGATGCATTCTATTTGATTGTAATCATATATATACATACATGTATACACACGCGCGTGAACACACACACACACACACATATATATCCATCCATCCATCCATCCATCCATCCATCCACCCATCCATCCATCCATCCACCCATCCATTTATCCATCCATCCATTCATCCATCCATCCAACCATCCACCCATCCATTCATCCATCCACCCATCCATCCATTTATCCATCCATATATATATATATATATATATATACATGTATAGTGAGAGACCAGGTGAACATACAGAATCACTAGTGCATTATGACTTTGTCTTGCAACACTTTTCACCCAAAGAAATGGAATTAAAGTGATTCTAGTAATATTAGATATTACTTATATATATATGAAACCAAATAGAATAGAGTTTTATTGCCAGTTGCACGTGTACATTATAGTGCAGGTACATTGGAATTCTTTGTGTGTTTTTTCTTGAGCCAGCTTTATATAGACGAAAAATTTAAATATAATGAAAAAGGTGAGAGCAGGAGCAATAAAAAATACAAATATACATTATAAATATAAAATAAATACAGATTACAAAAAGAGTCAAAAAATAGATACCCTGACAGAGTAATCTGCACATGATCCCCACCCCCCACCCCCATTGCAACCCTAAATCAAAACACTAATGTTTCCCTCCATGCAGGGAGAAACACCAGTATCTCTGAGATTCAGCAGAAACAGATGATTTTATTTTGCAAACCAAATCCCTCCGCTTCCTGCCTGCGTGGTCTTATCATGTCGAACTTGCCGCAGCTGAGATGCGCCACATCAGAGATGCTGACAGCTCCAACACAACACAACCCACTGCCGGTTTCACCAGCGTAGATTTTTTGCGTAAATTAGCATAAACTCTCCAAAGATGGCCGAAGTACAAAGCTCCACCATCCAAGCCTCTGGTTCATGAAGCGGTCCTCTGCTTTCTGAAGGCTTGCTGGGGAATGAGGGGTGGTGTAGCAGAGGCCTGCACAGGGACAGGGGTAGTGTCTGCTGTGGGTGCCAAGGCTCTTCTCCCAGTTAGAGCAAACCATTTAAAAAGACAGAGACATCCCTTCAGTGTAGCCTTAAACCATTTGTTTAAATCCAATCTATTTATCTTTGATTTAACCAAGTGGCCAGAAAGAATTAGTATGTTTATCCAGCCTGAACCCATCCAACACACTAAAAACTGCAGGAGCATGTACAATACCAGAAATAATGGTGCTAAATTGCTCATCATCTACACCTGATCTGATGATACTTTTAGGAGGTGCATCCTTCCTAATGGCCTGCCTTGACTTCCAGGACTCATCGCCGGGGCTGGCAGAGGGAGTGTGCTGCTGTGATGGAGTGGGGTGGGAGCGGTTGGTCCCCGCTGGCTTTGTGATGCACGACACATCGCAGACTCCCAATGTATGTGCAGAATGTACTGGAGACATGTGGAGATCTGCACTGGAGACACTGTGTCTGTTCAGCAGGACACACTTCCACAGGACCGTCACAGCCACCAGACAGTCCGTCAGCCTGCTCAGTTTGTCTCTTGTGTTGCGCATTCGGGGGCATCCCGTTCTAGCATCCGGCTGTGAGGCCGAAAAGGGTTTCCTGGACTGCAAGGACATTTCCCCTCTGCTTCCTCCACCTCTGATCTTTTGTTTCTCATCACTGAAGACATGCACATGACTGATAAATCCTCCATGACAGCGTCTCTGCCCAAGTTTCTGCCCAGTCCTGTGGGCTCCACGCGGCACACCAATCTTTTCAAAGTCAGAGGTTGATGCTGAAGGTGACGCCCACACTTTAAAGGCCCTTTGACCTACTTTTACTAAACATAAGGTGTCTTATTAGAACACCTACTTCTTGGCATACCTACAAAACCCAGGCCTCTCATTTCCACAGACCCTCCAATGACTAGACTGTGATCTTCGTAATGATGGGCTGTTCTACCAGACAAGTCCCTGCACCCCCTCTCCAGACTTCCTTCAACAGAGGAGGCAGCAGAGCCACTAATCCAGCCGGTCTTCCCCTCTGTCTGCTCTCTACTAGGGGCCTCTTCTAACCTGTCGTCCAACTAACACCACCTCTCCAACATTCAAGCCTCAACCAGGACCCGAAGATCAGCCTGAGGTGTTTTTTAGCTACATGTCTAGCAGGGTATGTCTACAATAACCGCCTCTGTTTGGGTCCCAGCTAGTTGGCGACTTGAGGGGTGAAGAGAAAGGATTAATCCCACTTGAAGGAAAATGTATTGGCTTTGTTAACCTGCCATCCCTCATGTACCTGGATGGATGTGTCGGTTGGTGGTGGAGGAACAGTTAAATCATCCAACTGGGCCACCACCCGTTGAATCACCTGCTGGTCCCAGCCGCCCAGTTTTTTGTCCACATGACAAAATGCAGACACAAAATATTCTTTGGTCAGCGATGAAAATCAGGAAATGCTCAGCAGATTTACCGGTGACAGCTCAAGTTATATGCTACCTGTAGTACTTAGAGAGCCACATAAAGTATATAAAGAACAAACGATTCTTCAGTTGGTGACGGTGCTTTAAAGAACCAGAGAGCTTCCTGAAGAACCATTCAACAACCAATGTTACTGACAGGGAAAGATGCCTGATTGTTGGTTTTTCATCAGGTAGCTTTGCCTTGTCTTGTGAATGAGGATCCTCAGGTTAGTTATTTGGATTCGAATTTTCAATATTTCTCTGTGATGCTGTCACTACTGGCCGTCTCCTTGAAAATTACAGATCTATTATCCAATGTTTCGCTCCACTGTGTTTTCAATTGTTATAGTTGCATTTGGAGTGATATAGCACCTTACCTTATAGGGCGGCTGTGGCTCAGGTGGTAGAGCAGGTTGTCCACTGATCGCAAGGTTGGTGGTTTGATCCCCGGCCCCTCTGCATGCCGAAGTGTTGTTGGGCAAGACACTGAACCCCAAGTTGCTCCCAATGGAAGGCAGGAAGCATGTATGGAAGCTCTGTTGCCCCTGGTGTTTGAATGTATGGGTGACTGTGAAGCACATTGTTAAGTGCTTTGAGTACCACTGAGGTCGAACAGTGCAATATACGTAAAGAGCATTTACCTGAAAATACAATTTTGAAGTCTTAAAACAAACGTGAAGTATCTGTTGTTGGCTGCGTCACTGGACTAAGTAGTTAAAAAAACAACGCTAAGTGTCACCCACATATATATCAATGCATCCTCCATCCATCCATCCATCCATCATCCATTCATCCATCCATTCATCCATCCATCCATCTTCCCACTCATCCACCCATCCATCATCCATCCATCCATCCATCCATCCATCCACCCATTCATCCATCCATCCATCCACCCATCCATCCATTTATCCATCCATCCATCTTCCCACTCATCCACCCATCCATCCATCCATCCATCCATCCATCCATCCATCCATTCATCCATCCATTCATCCATCCATCCATCCATCCATCCATCCATCATCCATCCATCCATCCATCCATCCATCCATCCATCCATCCATCCATCCATCCATTCATCCATCCATCCATCCATCCATCCATCCATCATTCTATCGACCCATCTATTGTTATATAAACTTTATTTTGGGAGGGTCATGGGGGCTGACGTATATCCGAGCTGACACAGGGTTAAAGGCGGGGTACATCCCGGACAGATCACCATCACAGGGGTGAAGATGTCACCACTGAAGAAATAAGAGACAAAACTTAGATTCTGTTCAAACAATTTGCACAGAGGTACTTCTGTTGTATAACATGATGACCATGATGTTCTTGGACTTTGGGTTACTGTGTATGTGGTCAGAAGACTTACTGTACAAACACATAATATTTGATCAGCTTATCCTCTTAAAATAGTTTTGCAATTTCAATCGTGTGTTTGCATATTAATTCAATGCATGTCTTGCTTTTATTAAAGTACTTTAAATGCTTTTGCGTTGAGGAAGAGCTGAAGAAATAAAGTTCTCTTTAGTTTGCTCATGTGATGCCCCACAGCGGCCACCAGAGGGAGACAATGTGTAAGTAATTTACAACCACTGTCAAGACTGGTGAGAGTCAAAAACATTAATACAATTACAATTTATCATGACCAATTATATCACTAATACATTTGATATTTCATATACATGAAACATTAATCAGTTATCATTTGTGGGGTTATTTGGAACCATATGGGTATAAGATTAAAAGGCATCTACAGGTTTTATTCCTCTGTTTGTGCTGCTTCCCTTGATTAGACACAATGTGCATCCTGGCAGACAAACAGGAGAGTTAATTCATTGTTATGCTAAACCTGTGCTACTCTCTAGATTCCACCACCGAGCCTCCTTTTAACACTAAATACCTGCAGGGTTTGTTTCATCCAGGCATGTGCCCCACTGCCCTTCAGCTGGGTTTGTCACGGTCCACGCTGCCGGTGCCTTTGACCTGTTGTGCAACAGGATAAAAAACACGGGGGTGTTCGCACAGATTCACTGATGGGCGAAAGAAAGATGAGTGGGTTCAGGGGTCGAGGGGCAAAGCAGACCGATTGTGGAGTGCGAGAGGGCAAGTTTGCAGCACGCACTGTCAGCAGGAGGGCAGCGAGGATGTGGAGTCATTAGGCTCCCAACTTTAACTCTGCACTGATGAGAGATGATGGCGGAGGGGTGAGGAGGGTCATGAAGGGGTGAGAGAGGCTGCTGTGGCCTCATGTCCTGGTTTTTGCTGTTTGGAGCTTTTAAATCAATTGAACTTATCTGGACCTCAAGAAGAATGTCAACAGACTGGTGCTGATTCCTCTCCGTCTACTCTTTGCAGGAACTACTAGATCATATTTAGCATTGAAATGATGGTTTATGTGATGAGTTTTAACAAGATCATAGAGTCTGGGTGCGATTATTTTTACCTGATTTTTACCATCAGCTTTTTTTTTTAAACTTCCCACCTGACAAAACATCAGTACATTCACTTTACAACTGTGGGGCCAAAAAGACCTTTGGGCTTAGAAACACTCTGAACTGAATTTTGAAATAAAACAAGTTTCTATGTACTTACAAATATAACCAAAACTGCAAACTAGAGGTAAATAACAGCTGTATAACACCGTTTTCAAAGTTCTCATCTGCAACTCTACCAGATTTGGTGCGACAGAAATGAAGCACAACTATCCTGCATCTATTTTATTCACAGTTTAGGCAGCCTGAATGTGCCATGCTGTGCAAACCTCTAAGAACTGCTTTGTTTAGCACCAGATATGGACTGATAAGGGTGGAAAGGTTTACCCGTAAAGGGGTTGCTGCTGGTTGATGATCACAGAAGAAGAGCCCCTGATCATTAAAGAAAAGCAACACTGAATCTTACATGTGTCCCAGTATAATGTTTCAGAGATAGTATTGGTTTTTTACGTCTGATAATGTATAGTATGTACATTTAGGGGTAGAAGCTAATTAAGCACATTTGCTCAAGAATTCTGTGTCAGTATAGCAGCTTGATTTTAGGTGTGCAGCATGGCAGTGCAGAGGTTGGTGCTCTGGCTTAACGGCATAAAGGTTCTGGGTTTGAACCTGCTGGTGGACTGGAGTCTGCATGTTCTCCCTGAGCCTTCGTGGGTTTTCCAGCTTCCTCTGACAGTCCAAGATTCTAAACTGATGTTGTGAGCATGAAGGGGTGTCTGTCTCTTTGTGTTGGCCCTGTGATGATGCGGTGACTTGTCCGGAGCGTGCCCTGCCTTCTGGCCCCTGTGACCCTCTGCAGGATAAAGATTATTAAATCAATTGTTTCATGCCCTCTCAGCCACAACCAGTTAGTGTCCTCACGCATGTATCTCATGTACTGCAGATGGTGATAACCCGGTGGTTCCCTGCAGTTTGAAATCAGGGTTGTATGATGTGTGACATGGACTGATAAGGAAAATCACAGCTGCACCAAAAACAGCCAGTGAAGTTATATCAAATGGTTTTCTTGAGTCCATTTAGCAAATGTTCCAAGATCTGGTCCTTGTCTTCAGCCCAGGGGTTAGAAACCTGCTGCTTTTAAAAGAAGTACCCAACACTATGTAAAGTAGCCCCACTTTAGCCACCTGCTGCTGCCACATTATCTGTGATGATAATCGAAGGCCTAATGAGGTCTTCAGCATCATACAAAACTTTGCTTTTTGTGCTTTTTGGATGCTTCCAATGCACTTTTAATGACTTTAACTTATACTGAAGCGTTCGAATGATAAATAGTTTTTATTCTTAAGGTTGTGAGAGCTTAATTAATCCCAAATTTTAACATATTGATAAAAATAACTGGCGGTTGTGCTCATTGGAAGCATGCTTGACACCTGTAACAGAATCTACAGTCTATATGGGGTCATTCCACGTCAATTCACCCAGGTTTCTGAACTTTTCCCGGTTCATTCCATGATTTTTTCGGGCAAAAAATCATGAAAAGACTTCTACCTAAACCATAGGACCTTGCAAAATCTCACAGCTCTACTCCAAATTCTTTTTGAGTTATGAATTTTTGAAGACAGGCACCCAGTGTTAAAGTCAGCGATTCTTTTAAAGCATCTTTAAAGCCTCACCAGTTCATTATTTTCCACTGATTCTTTTAACTGAATAAGTCTAAAATCCACTTTTTAGGACATTTTAACAGGAGTTTTTTTTCCAGGAAGGACTGCTTTGATTTCTTCTAACCTTTTTGAAGGAAATTTCTTCACATCCATTGAAAACATATTAAAAATAAAAGATGTTGTATTACTCTTTCATTATTTAAACATTTCATGAAAATGTCTACGAAAACTTTGGGGCGGCTGTGGCTCAGGTGGTAGAGCGTGTTGTCCACTGATCCTGGAAGTGTCCTTGGGCAAGACACTGAACCTGACGTTGTTCCCAATGGCAGGGAGGAAACTTGCATGGAAGCTCTGTCTCCATTGGAGTGTGAATGGATGAATGAGAAACACATTGTAAAGCTCTTTGAGAACCACTAAGGTAGAAAGGTGCTGCATAAGTGCAGACCATTTACTATTACACATTTTTTTGTAGTTTTCAGTGGCTTTAAAATCACATTTAGTGGCTTTAATTGTCAGGTAAATATAAGTATTATGTTGATTTAAAGTTTTATATGTCTGGATGGTACCTGTTGAGGTATTGTGTCATTAGTGATATTATGGTTTGACAGAACTAAGTTGTTTCTACACACAACACAAGTTTGGCTTAATGGATATATGAATTCCTGGATTTTTAATTTTGATGATAACATATAGATTTTTATGATTTCATAGTGAACGGTCTGCACTTATATAGTACTCAAGGTGCTTTACAATGTGTTTCGCATTCATCCATTCACACACCAATGGCCAAAGAGCTTCCATGCAAGGTGCCTACCTGCCATCGGGAGCAACTTGAGGTTCAGTATCTTGCCCAAGGACACTTTGGTATGTGGAGGGGCCAGGGATCGAACCGTGAACCTTGCGATCAGTGGACAACCCGCTCTACCACCTGAGCCACAGCTGCCCATTTTAATTTCTGTGGAAAAAAAAAAAATCAGCATAAGCGATTGACATTTTTACAAGTTCCAGATGTTTGTTAAGGTTTCTGGATATTCAGGAAAAAAAATCAGCCAAATCCTGTGAAAAATAATCAACTGGTGAGGCTTTAAAGATGCTTTAAAAGAATAGCTGCAGTTGTCAAATTTAACACAGAGGGCCTATTTTTAAAAAAATCATGACTCAAAAAGTATTCAGGGTAGAGCTGTGGGATTTTGTAAGATTCCATGGCGTACGTGGAAGTTTTTACATTCATTTCTTTCAAGAAAATCCATGAGCTCAACTGGGAGGCCCTGGGTGAGTTGGCGTGGAATGACAATACAATACAATGACTCCACAAAATCCTCGGTGCCATTCATTTCCTCCGGCATTTGAATTTCTGCTGTTTACTCTATTTTTGTTCATCCTGTCTTAACTTGTTCCTGTTTAAAGTTTAATGTAAACCAGATTACAGCTAAATAACAGCCGCTGGAGCTGAACACAGCGGACATTTCATGCTGCATGTCAGCACAACCAGGGAGCGATGTGGAAACAACTGCAATCAAACCCAGTTCAGCGAGTCTCCGGCTCCCTGTGGGTTCTGGCGCACAGGTCACGCTTGTGTTTACCCTTTCTTTCACCTCCCTCTGAGATCAGATAAGCGCTCTTTTGGGGTCTAATGGGGTGAGTTTACGCTAAATTCTGCCTCAGATTTGGGTTTCCTGCAACACCTCTTCCTGATGGGGTACGGGACGCAACCTTGCTTACGTAAATAAGCCGGGGGAGAAGGCACGGGGAGCCAAAGGTGAGACCCTGCTGCCATATTTCACAAGAGGAACCATTGTTCAGCCTCAGACTTATTCCTTGCCATGCAAAGTAGTTTCCGCTCTTGCAAACGGCCCGAGCCAATAAATTTGTTGTTAGCGTAGGAAGAGACAACTTACTGGCAGGTACGGTGGCTGAGGACAAAACAAAGCGGGGGAGACGACTTCATGAACGCCGGAGCTGCTCCTAGTTGGACAAACAGCCACCTTTGTTCAGGCACACCGGCAGACGCAAATATGTTGTCATCAGAAAAACATTTCAGGACGTTTTCAGATGCAACCGACTGACTCATGCATGTTCTTTCACTTTAAAATGCTTCCTTAATGGGGTGATTTGTGATTGCAGTGGGGAACAGGACAAACATTAGAACAAACATTTTGATTACATTTAATAAAGTATGAGCTGCTGCCATTGTTTTCTCGAGGCGTGTTTGTGTTTTTGGGTCACAACAACAGCAATTCCTCCCAGAGAGAAAAGGTGAGGCCGCTAGGACAGGCCCTGGACTTCCCTCGCAAATACACAGCCCTTAAGGATGTCCGTTTGTCCACCCTGTTTTCCATGAAAAGATCTGACAACGCGGGCACTCGCTGTCATCCCCACTCTCCTTTCTTTCTCTTGCCTCTCTCGTCTATTTTTAACCTCTTGTTTTTGTCGAGGTTTTTGCGGGAGCTCCATCACCCACAGCAAGCAGAACGGAATCCGTCACTCTGCAGAGCAATAGGAAAGTCAGATTATTGTTTTTAATCATTGCTGTGCTCCAGAAGGTCCTTTATGAATGTCCTGGAGGTCACGTGTGCAGTAGCTGTTAGCCTCAACACGCAACTATTACATGCCAATGATTTCAGGATATAAAGATATAAAGAACATGAAAAATGAGAAACTGTGCTCGTTCAATGCTAAGGACAGAAGGTAATATGCTAACAGTGGCAATGCTATGCTCAAGTGTGACATTACATTTGTTATGTTTATTGTTTAGTATGTTAGCAGACATTTGCTCATTGATGCCATTTGATGTTGATGTCATTTGTTTAGATTTAAATATTTATTTTAATTCCATTCAGTTCAATTCAGTTTAATTGAATTTAATTTAACTTAGCTTTACTTAATTTAATTTATTTTAATTTAATTCAGTTCAGTTAAATTTAATTCAGTTTTGTTCACTTCAGTTCAATTTAGCCTAATTTAATTCAGTTTAACTTAACTTAATTTAATTCAGTTCAGTTAAATTTAATTTAATTTAATTTAATTTGATTCAGTTGAGTTGAGTTTAATCTCATTTAATTTAGCTCAGTTCAGTTCAATTTAATCTAATTTAATTCAATTTCATTTAATTTAACTTCATTTAATTTAGTTCAGTTCAGTTCAATTGTATCTCATTTAATTCAATTTAACTTAATTTAATTTAATTTAATTCAGTTCAATTTAATTTAATGTAATTTAATTTTTTTTTTAAAAGATTTATTTTTGGCCTTTTTGCCTTTATCGGAGAGGACAGGACAGTGGAAAGAGTCAGAAACAGGAGAAAGCGTGGAAAGACATGCGGTAAATGGCCGAGGTCGGACTCGAACCTGGCACAGCCGCTACGCCTCTGCATGTGGGTCACGAGACATAACCACTAGGCTGTTGGCTAATTTAACTTAATTTAACTTAATTCAGTTCAACTCAATTTAATCTGATTCCGTTCAATTTAATTTAATTTAATTTAATTTAATTTAATTTAATTTAATTTAATTTAATTTAATTTAATTTAATTTAATTCAATTTAATTCAGTTCAGTTCAGTTCAATTTTATCTCATTTAATTCAATTTCACTTAATTTAATTTATTTTAATTCAGTTCAGTTCAATTTAATTTAATGTAATTTAACTTAATTTAACTAAATTCAGTTCAATTCAATTTAATCTGAGTCTGTTCAATTTAATTTAATTTAATTTAATTTAATTTAATTTAATTTAATTTAATTCAGTTCAGTTAAGTTAAATTAAATTAAATTTCATTCAGTTCAATTCAATTTAATTTAATTTAACTTAATTTAATTCAGTTCAGTTCAGTTGAATCAGTTCAGTTCAATTCAATTCAATTTGATTCAGTTCAGTTCTATTTTATTCAGTTTAGTTCAGCTTAATTTGAGTTCAGTTCATTTCAGTGACGACAGAGCAAGCTGACAGAGTTTAACAGCATCCTTCCACATAGTCACAACATATCATACAACAAACACCTCAACATAACAACAGTTAAACGCCAGTAGCTACATGTAGATGCACAAGAGATCAGTGGTTTTGTACTTTGTTTCTAGTAAAAGCTCTAATTAATAATGTTAATCAAGTAAAAGTATTTAGTTTCTGTCATGAAAACGTACTTCAAGAATTGAAAGTGCTCAATGCAAAAAAATGACCCTCATACTAGAAATAGTTTCAGGCCTTTGAAATACATAGTGGTGCAGTTTTGCTCCTGTCCAGTCATTTACTCCTAAAGTCCAGCCCACCAACTTAGTGAACTTTATAACAAGGCAGCTTCATTCATTCTGCCCCACCAGCCTCTACACATCCACAAACCATCAGAGATCCTCATCCCGGTTATAAAACTCAGTATTTGGTTTGTTCTTACCTTCTGACTGTGATCATGTCCGGGTTAAACCCAAAGCCAACACCTTTAATCCTCCTCAGACAGTTTTAAAATAGCTTCTAGCAGCCAAATCCAACCTCCAAGTGGTGGAAGTCATCACAAAATTTTGATTTGTTTCAGCTACTAAAGTTCATAACTTTAGATCTACATCACAAAGCTTCTCAGCTCTGCCCATCCCATCAGTCCACCGGCACCATAAACTTCAAGCCCCGAAATATTCTCAGCACCTGTTACCTGCTGTACAGCTTCCGGGTTCATGTCCGCTGTCTCCGCCCATTATAGTGACATCACAGTCCATCCACCAGTGCACCGTGACTCCTGCAGCTCCAGCGCCCTCTGCTGGTGTGGCCCTTCCTCATACTTGCAGGTGATGATATCAATCTGGTTGAATCCCATTGGTTTCATCTGAATCAGGATGTGGAGGAAAAGTCTTGGTGGTTGTGTTGAAACATCAGTTTTTCTCAACATCATGATTCAAGGCCGTCATAGGATATTACAATGACTGTTTTAAAGGTAGCTTTAGAAGCTTGTAGATAAAACTAAAATTGGTCTGGCTCAGTAAAGTTGATCATCAGCTGATCAGCTCCTCATGACCAGAGGCTAAATGCACCAACAGTCCCACCCAGGGCTCCAGACTGGGACCAACATGTCTGAGAGCATGAGAGTTCAAATTTCAAGTGATTGCATTTGTGTGAGTAAATCATGAAGCTGTTTTGCTGTAGCTCTAAGTGGCATGGGCAGCTACTGTCTTAGCTCTATTGGTGAAAAGTAGTTCTGGTATAACTTCAGTGGCTCTGAAAGTCTGTTCCTGTGATGCATTAAACAAGCTGTTTAGCTGATGTGTGTTCCAAAGATAAAGATAGTTGGTGGAGAAAAACAGGTTCTTTGGTCATCTTGGACAGTTCTGACATTAGAATGCACTATTTTACTCTTTTCACCTGTCTGAGCACACCACAGATACCATGCAGCAGCTCACCTTTACAGTGAGACATTCAGGGAACATTGGTAAATTTAGTGTCTATCGATAAGCAGATGTTCAGCAAGTGAGGTGTTTCGTGACGTGTGACACAGTGGAAAAACGTCCATCCGGATGTGAAGGTTGTGCACGCCTGTACGAATTTAAAGGAAATACATCATTTTTGAACTCACATAGTCTCATATCTCACATTTACTTTGTTTGTAGTCACTATAGTAGCGCCTTGCCAGATGTTTGTCTGTGTACGTTCATCATGCCGCTGATCCCCTGCATCCAGATGTGAAGGTTGTGCATGCCTGCACGAAGTCAAAGGAAATGCATCATTCTTAAACTCACATAGTCTCATATCTCACATAGTACATTTCCTTTGTATCAAGTCGCTATAATAGGGCCTTGCCAGACGTTTATCTGTTTGCATTCAGCATGCTGCCGGTTCTATGAATTCAGATGAAACGGTCATGCTACTTGCATGAATTCAAAGGAAATGCAACACGCTTGTCACTACACATAGGCTAATTTCATTAAACTCTGCTCATCGTCGCAGGTTTCGGGGGTTGTGATCTCAGGGACTGTCTGAATCCTGCTTGCTCAAATTGTTCCAGAGCATCACTTTAGCAGAGTCACAAAATAAATGGTTAAACCTGAAAAAGTGTCCTGTCTGGAATGACATATTGCATGATATTGATGTTTAAAGTTGCTGCAGGAAAAAATCTTTCTAAACAAACACATAAGACTTCAGATCGTGCCACCTGAAATTGATGCAAAAATAAATTAAGTTACCTAGAAACTAAGTGTAATGTAGTAAAAATAAAAAAAGAATACAGTATTTCTTCCTGAGATTTCATGGAGTAGAAAATTTAACAAAAAAGAAAAGACTTAAATAAAGCACAAGTAGCAAAGATTTTTCCTTAAGTACATTACTTGGATAAATCTGCTTTGTTAAATTCCACTAGTAGCAATATAAAAGTAATCTAAATGAATCTAAATGATCAATATACAGACTTTTAATCACAGGTTTACTGACGATGAATGCCTGGACAAACTAATCACAATCCATTTTTGACAGGCGTCTGGACAGATCACTGCCCTCCCTACAGGCGGCCTGACAGTAGACATAAACGTCTAGGATGATTCACCTGGTTCTGTTAAGATCATCACCACCTGCAGGCCAGAAGTTTTCCATCTTCCTATTTACTGCTGCATCACTGCTTGATTGGCATTAATGCTGAGTGTCCTGTTGTAGGGAGGCCAGGTCTGCGAGGCCAGGGGATGTGCTCATATAAATACAGACAATCAGGACCAACAAAGCCTCCCCCTGTTTCTTTCTCACTATTATATAGACGTCAAAATAGTTTAAACAAAGGAAAACAAATAAGTCCACAGGTTGGGATGTTTACAGTGTGAGTGGCTTCAGGCCAGCGCAGACCTGAGCAAAATATTTATATCCATGCATCCACCCAGAGCGACTTTCAGCACAAATCAAATGTATCACCAGTGAAAGGAGCAGATTCCAATGCATGTACAGGTTTTGTTGACGCATTTTAAGACGAATGCTTTAAGATATCGTCAAAGTTTATTTTAGATAGAGTCCCTGCTTTGAACAAAGGTGAACTTCCTCCGCTCTGTCTGCTTGTGGCCAAGGCCTAAGAGCGATGATTTAATGTGACTGCTGATAACGAAACAAACAGGGTGGCGTGTCTGCCCTGCCTGATCTGGACCTGAGCGGGCACACGGAGGCAGGGCCCTGCACCTCCTCGTCGCTAAATAAAGATCCACTTGATGGATACGCTCGCATAACATAAATCAGGATATCCCATCAGGAGTGACGAAGTGCACCATTGTTTTGGTTCAAGTGGGCAGCCATCCTGACAGACAGTGTATACTAGACATGGGAGAGGACAGGAGGTTCTCTCTATTGAATCTTGCCCTGATGGGTCATGTCAGAACAGGTTGTTTGTATGCGGTTACACAATGTGTTGGCAGACAGGGCTCCAGGTTCCACGTGAGGATGGGTTAGACGCCTCGTAATACATAATCTGTCCAATGATGGCAACCAAACGCTGCCTGTAGGTTTGTCTCTTCTTGATTTTGACTGAACTATTTGTGATTTGGTGAGTCCTTTCCTGCAAGTACATGGAAGTGGTATAGGATCATTTCACGCTCATGGGAAAACATGGAAGAATATATGGAAGAGTTCAAAATCTACCTGAGCAGTTTCACATCAGTCATCACGTCTGAGAGTGAATTAATTCATACTTTAAATTCTACATTAATCAAAGATGGTCAAAAACTCTTAACTATCTACACTGAGCCCACTAACAGGAACATTTGTTGACTACAAGTAGTTCCATCTGAGACCACTGTCTTCCTCCAAGTTGGCCCTACAGACTGTGATGAATTTGTTCCATTGAGAGAGATCAGCAGATCTTAAAGCAAAGTCTCTTGCGAAAGGTTATGAATTCATCGCACTTACGACAAGGCCAGAGATAGATCCAGAGAATCTTTCAAGAAGCCAGTCAAACAGAAGTGTGTGTTCGCTACTAGTTTTCATCTCTGTCAGGTGAAGTACAACCTATAGCTTTAAAACATTTGCATATTATGTGCTGAAAAAGTTGGACATCCACCAGTTTTTGCATAAAAGAGAGTAAAGTCATCCTAAGGTCCATGATGTCCTAAATGCTCCCTGTCATAGTGTCGGTTTTAAAGGGAATGCTGCCAATTGTAAAACCTGCACGCAACAAAGTTCTTGAAAAACCTAACATTTACTCATATATGTGATATGTCCTGAATTTGCAGAAAATTTTGTACACAAATTGTGCTGAAACTCATATCTATTAATATCTGAAATCATTACAGAACGCCAGAATTTGAGTTCTTTATATTGCATCACATTTTTAAGTGTCCTTAACTTCAAGAGTTAACACATTAAAATGGCCTCTGTCTGAGTTTTCCTTCAATAATTAAATATTTTCAATATATATCAATGGGACAAAGTAATAATAATAATAATAATGATGCATTAGTTTTATATAGCGCTTTTCTAGTCACTCAAAGACGCTTTACATTGCATTACTCATTCACTCCATACTCCATGGTGGTAAGCTATGTATGTAGCCACAGCTGCCCTGGGGTAGACCGACGGAGACGAGGCTGCCAGTCTGCTCCATCAGCCCCTCCAACCACCACCAACCACTCACTCTCACACTGCATCCACCCAGGCTTCCTGGTGTTCCCTCACGGTCTCCCATCCAGGTAATGACCAGGCCCAACCTCGCTTAGCTTCCGAGATCTGACGGGATCGGGCATCCACAAGGCGGTACGGTGGTAGTAAACGTGTAAAAATATAAGCAGGGCAGTGAGCTCCAACAGCAAGGGTGTGGTGACAATACAAGACCCTCTCAGGTGTGGACAATGAAGACATTTAAGTCACCCAAAAGACTGCACTGGCTGCAGAGTGCGTGAAAGATTCAGTAATAAGAGCAGTGCATGTGTGTACTCTTAAAAATGGTCTATACAATATGTTAATGAGTTGTTGAAGGCAGACTAAGTGAAGACATTGCTCTAAAGTAAATTACCCAGGTGTTTGTGAACTATCTTTCAAGGTCCATGTGTTTCGTCCCTTTTTGGCTCTAGTTCCTGAAGGCTGAGAGCAGGAACCATTTTGAAAACTCACCTGGTTGCACAGTCAAGGATGATCTGACACCCGAGAGTTGAGAGTTTTCGACAGGAAGACATTTCATTCTTGAGATGTGGTGTCGGACACGCAAATCCAGAAGACACGCGATAAACAAACACTGGCACTGTAAAAAGGACGCGCTTAATCCTGTTGTTTCCTGCATTTAAAAGGAAGCTGTTTGTTAAAGAGAACTTGCACGTACCAAGTTCTGTATCTGCAACAGCAAGCGTGCAAAAGGTCACCTGTCTATTTGCAGCAAATTCTGAGTTTACGACTTTGTGGATGCTTAGACATCTATTTAAAATCTCTGGCGTGTAAAAGTCCAGTAGAATGGTCCTTTTGCAGGTGTGTGACCAGAAGTAAACCAGGTTTTACTGATTTTTACAGCCTGACACTGATGGCCCCACCTTTATACTCAAGCTTATATCTGAATTAAAGAGTTTAATATCAGATAACATTTCAGTAAACAGGAGTATCGGTTCAGACTGAGTTATCAGCATAGGTTTAGAGAGGAAAGAAAACATTGGAAACACCTGTCTAGACTAAACAACCCTGGTGCTCAGACCTGACCTGAAACGTGTGCCCCTCTCAGCCAATGTCTTGACCACTTTGAGATACACAGAACCCTGCACAGAAAACAGAAAAGAGTGGAACCACGAAAAGTGCATGACAGTGTGAACAAAGACAGGGCACGGCATGCTTCCGAAAACAAACAGCAAATACAGCCAGATGGATTTTCCATTGCAGCTCTGTGTTAATGAGAGGAAGCAGGGGAGTGCTTCCCAGGGATTGCATTGTGATACTGTGCACCGTTCCACCTTCAACAGCTTGATCGAGGGAAACCTCCAAGAGCTTGGCCCTCGGTCCTACCTGCTCTTCTCAGTCGCAGATGGTAATCCCCGCCTGGGATACTTGGAAATCGGCCGTTCAGCATCCGCCTATATGAAAGGATGTCTGATAATACTCTCAGATATACATATGACTCAGAAGTCACACTGCCAAGCTTAACATTCAGTTGATGCCAACTTCACTTAATGTTCTTCCTGTTCTGTCCCACAGATTCGTGGAACATTAAAAATACAAACAAGTGCACAGTGCAGTCAGAGGTCAGAGATATTTGAGATCCATTGTTGGTAACATGTAAACATCTTCAAGAAATATTTAAAGGACTTTGAGACTTTTTTAGACATATAGGAGCTTTTGTTGTGGTGCACCGACGAGTTTGCATACTGATCTTACTGAGTCATAAATCTAAACCTATCACTGGGTGGAAGGTGCTGCACCTCCCACCAGCTGGCCATCATGAATGCCAAAAAATCCGGAGCAAAGATAAACAGTCAGTTCCTTGTTTATTTTCTATCTGTAGTGGAATCTTTTATCTAATTGGCATACTGTTCACAGGTCTAACATCTTGTCATCCTTTGTGTATAATGTACAGAATGAAGTGTGCAGACTTACTTTAACATCTATCTGCTGAGGGGGAAAGTTTCTCTAGCCTCACCTTAAATCTGACGTTAAGGTGTAGATCTGAAAAAGGATATCGCAGCTGGTTTGGAGGTCCAGTGTGCACCTTACACAAGTGGACTTCAAAGAAACGTTGGAAATGAACATGAATTGAATATCAATAGATTCTGGATCACTCAGTAAGGGAGAAGTAGATTAACTATGGTGCCTTTCAGAGAGACAGAGTCAAGGGTGTATAGTTTAAAGACAGCAGTTACTGCTACTCTGCTAAGCTAGGCTAGTTAGCTTTTAGCAGGACCACATTGACTTTATTGATCCTTCACTGGGGAAATTCACATGTTACAGCAGCTGGATACAGATAAGGCAGAAAGAAGCAAGACAAAATTTACAAAAAGTAATTCTTGTTCTGCTATCTTATCTTTTCTTAATGTGGTCCTGCTAAAAGCTAACTAGCCTGGCTTAGCAGAGTAGCAGTGGTGTTACTGTTTATTCTGTAATGATTTAAGACTTAGCTGTTTCCCTTTTCGATCTGTTGAAACAGATTAAATTTTTATGGCACTGAAGAATCGAAATTGAGTTTTCAAATTTCAGGAAACATGAAAAAGTGTTGCGTAAAGAAGTTCATTTTGCCTTCCAGTTGACAAATTAGCTTTGTTTCATTCATGTAACCTGGCACAGAGGAATTAAAGTTTTTAAATACCTGACAGTTTCGACGGATCACTTCCGTCTTCTTCAGAATGTCATCCAGATGTCGGGGATGACGTGCCTTATCAGCTGATGTTACTGAGGCGGGGTCAACCTGTCAAACTTGACAAGTCCACCACGCCCCCTGCTGTCAGATGGCCCTCCCTCCAAGACAATACTCCAGGTGTGGGACAGGTTGTAGGCTCCCTCATCCCTGTTCATTGTCCTGGGGCACGTTTTCAAATTTCCACCGCTAAACAAAGCTAATGAAAAAGTGTAGCTAAGTTAGCATTAGCTAAGGCTAACAGCTAGTAAGACTGCAGTCACTGCCGTCTGGTCGCTATCTTCGTTGCATCTATCCATCCACTAGCTCTATCTGTAGAGGCCTGCAGGGTCTTTCCAATCCATCACAGAAACAGACAAACATCACCATCATTATTCCTCAGTTACCATGTATGTCCCATAGACACATGCATGTGGACTCCATAGAGAAAGGCCTCAGTCAACCTTATTTTTATGTTGTTTTCCTCAGCATGCCATTCTGTTGTATCTAAGTCTGTTTCAAGCTGTAAGATTATAGTTGTGACTGACCTAATATACTATATAGTGAATGCATTTTGGCCTTGTAGGTGGACACAGATAATTACTCACGGCTTCGTATTTAGATTTTTAGTCTTAAAGCAAGTCTGGCGGGGATCTTTACCTGTTGTTCTATGATTATCAGTGAGTGGATACTGCGATAACTCAAACTTATCAGGGACAGGAACAATCACTTTTATTTCTTTTCATGATCAGGTATGAAAACGAATGATTGGAATACAGCTAGATTATGTTTGGGAGTAAATTTGCCAGCAGGAGATGAACAAAAGATGGGAACCTAATCCAAAATGCTGTATGATGATGATTAGATCCTCAAACATCAGTGAAATTCCACGACTTTCATATAAACATATCTCAGCTGTAAAATCCCACAAGCTCACGACTAACCTCATGAGTTATTTTAACATTTTAAAGCAGCCAGCCAGACATTCATTTTCAGACCCTCGGACTCGGAGGGGTCAGCGTGCAGAGCGACCCCTGCTGAGGCTGCCCGACTTTGTTTGGAGAAGCCCACGAGCAGCCCAGACATGAAAAAGCTTGGCGGCTGCAGCGGAGGGGAAGTTCCCTCCTAGCGCATAACGTAAACTTGGCTCCAATAAAAGCATCCGTTGGCACCTCAGTGGACAACAGGAAATCTTTGTTTATCAAAAAACATCCCGTTGTTGGCCTCGGGGTGCACGACCCCTCTTGTTGTGCGGCGTCATATAGCAGCCCCATATTTCAAGATCTGTTGACTGCACAAAGCTGCCATATCCTTAAGATATACAACAAAGGCATAAAGTATGTGTGTATATGTGCTGGGTGCATACATCGTGCGTCAATCCGCCCGGCCTGTTTGTCAAAGTGCCGCTTGGTATGTATTGTTTAACATAGCGGTAGACAAAGTGTCTGACACTCCCATGTTCAGGGGTCACAGCGCCTAAAGTTAGAAGTTGGCAGAGACACAGTAGCATGTCCACTCTAGGAAACTCTGGAAAAACATTACATTTTTCACCTGAAGTACAAAACTGAGTATTTAAATGACACAACTACCGAGTCTGTTCAGTCAACCCAGTCAATGGGTTTTTAATACTTCTCCAGCAACAGATCCATTTCTTTCACAGTGACAGTTCAACACATTTCCATACACTCCTCACAGGCAGTACTGTGCAAAGGTTTTAGGCACTAAAAGTAAAGTGAGGATGCTTTTAAAAAATAATAATGCAAGTAATAGATTTTATATATCAGCTAACTCCATACGACGTGCAGTGAAGACAAAAAAACCCAACACAGTTTGCCTTTAAAAAACAGCACCACTTTTCATCAGTACATTTGCACACAAACGTTGTTGCTCCAGGTATCTTGGGAAACAGTTGTTCTGCGGATTCAGTCTCCTGTCTCTTCATGTGATATCAGACTGAGTCCATGATGGCGCTCAGACCATCTGCTGCAGGACTCCTTGTTGTTCTTACGGCTGCAGATAGTTCTTTAGGACTCAGATGCCTCCCTGACGGTACTGTGTGCTGGACTGAATTCTAAACATCTAAAGTGCCTGTAACTTTTGCACAGTACTGTACATATGCTCTACATACTAGGGAATGGGTATATATAACTGGCTAAATACATGTTGAACAGCAAACATTATAGATCATATTGCATTGCATTTGCTAGCTGTTGTTCCTGCAATGATGTGTAGGAATAAAAGGCTAAAAATTACTAACTGAAAGGTACATTTTGAGGATATTTTATACCAGTGGTTTACTTCTGTAGACGTGTAGATCAACTTTAAAATACTATAAATCACGGTGAGCCATTACAACGCATGGTCTGTTTCACATTTCTGTTAAAATGCACACGTGCAGATGGAGAAATGTCAGTGAGCATGTACAGTACGAGCAGTACCTGAGGTCAAGTTTCTTTAAGTGGCTGCTAGCAACATTTGGTACAATCAGTTTTTGGTCAAGGTGCATGTACATCTCATCACAATCTTCACAGTATGTCTGTGACTGCTCTCCTAACAGCAACACCGACGGCTAGTCTTCCCTGTGAAGTTTATTCGTTTCTTCCATATGCTCGGCAGGTTGAGACTTCGCATTTCTGGCACTTGCCCTGCGGCTTCGCGTCAGCCGGTGCTCTGAGAACCAGTTGGAGACGGTCATGGCGAGGCGGAGGAAGCCCAGGCTGATGCAGTGCACCTCCGAGGTGATGGGGATGTCGGAAAAGAGGGCGTGGTCCCGGCACATGAGGGCACTGCTGCACTCAAAGTCTTTGACGATGTTGAGGATCTCCTGCCGCTCTGCCTGCCGCATCATCCCTCGTACGTTCAGCAGGGTGGAGACGTGTTTCTTCCTGTGGGGAGGAAGGATGCAGAGGGAGGTGGGGGTAGACGGGTGTTAATGGAAATTGGGTCTGTTTGGTGCCGTGAAAAGCTGTCATGACTCTGAGTAACAGTCACATCTCTCTGAATCACCACATCTGCTCCTGAGAAGGAACACGAAATTTCGTCTGACTGTCCAATATTGCACATTTAAATGGAGTTTTAGAAGCAGGGAAATATATTAAGAATCAATAAAACATATGCTAATGCTAACTGACTAAAATTATAGGTTGAATGTCACACCAGCCTTCTGGTGCAGCTTGAGGAAAATACCACATTGTATTTCAGCACACGTCACTATGATACATAAAAATCTGAATACCTTGAGTCATTGTTTAGTCAGGTTCTGGAAAATCCCTTTGACTCATATTCATTTTCGATTTTCTAATACTCATAGATTTCTCTCTTTCCTATAACTCATGATGTCTGCAAGTACAAATGCTATAAATCTGCAGTTAGTGTTGCAGGGATGAAGACAAAGCAAGTCTCACATCAATTATTTTTCACAATCCAAGGATTCAAATGTCATTCTGATTGATAGCTTTCTACAAAACATGATTACATGATGTAATTGGCATTTAGATAAATGGCTGAATAATAAAGACAGATCCAGGTTGGAAGGACCGATATGCTACCCATGTGCGGGCATGATCACATGTGCTTCCACTGTAGTTAAATGTAGCACCCAGAAAACTCAAGGAAGGCCGGCAGCCTTTGATCTCCTAAAATACCAGCAGGGGATGCCATACAGTAAACAAAAGGGGGGAGTTAAGCAGTGAGTTAGCATGTCCCCAGGTCTGAACTATTATGTTTTCTCTCCTCTTCCACACCTCTCGCTCTTTGATTTGAAGTGTGGCACCAGTCTGTCTCCTGCAGGGTGGCAGGAACTGGAAGTACTCGGCAGCAGCTTCCTGTCTGCTCCTTAGAGGGCAATGCGTCACACACGGACGTACTCGGAGGCTGCCAACCGTCACCTGAGTCTTAATCTGTGCACAAACAGGCTGGGACTCCCCCCCTAAGGCCTCTCTGCCTCATCCATTCTCAAAACAGCCCCGCACTGCTCTCCAAAAATAGCAAAGTTAATGTAGATATGTTTCCGCGCTCCTTTTCCTTGTTTTGATCCATTGTGACAAAAAAACCATCCATAGTCTGACATTTTCTTGTTTTGGCTCAGTGCCAAAAACAACACAGTGAATGTGTAGCAGTAAGCATAAAAGAATATCGGGCCTTTGGGGGACCAGTGCAGAAAATATCTGTTTTCATAGATGCTTCCTGGTTGCAACACTAACATCACTCCACTGCTGGTTGAGAAAAACCCTCACCGTATATCTGGGAACTCTTTCACCAGGACAGCCACCTCCATCTGGATGGAGGGAGTGTCCTCCAGCAGGATGATGTCAGCTAGGTGGCAGATGATGCTGTCCAACCAGGATGAGCTTGACTCCTGAAGCAGAGGAGACAAAGGTTCATTATCATGCAGCAGCAAGTAGTTGCTTTGTTTCACTAAATGCATGGTTCAGTCTTTGTTATTACTGTTCATCAGCATGACATCTTCCATCCACTTGTTATATATACCAGCACTATCCTGAGTAGGGTCAAAGTCTACCTCAGGTGCCTCTGAGAGACAGAAAGAATACACCTTCACACCTAATGTCATTGAATCCTAACTGTGGTAGAAACTCATGCAGGGAAAGGGAGAACATCCAAATGCCACAAAGAAAGGACCCAGCCGACCAGCAACATCAGACCCACAACCTTCTTGTTGCGAGGTGACAGTGCTAACCACTGCACTATCTTGCTGCCGCCACATTGCATCTTCTCCAGACTAAATGTGTTTTTCCTTCGAGCCATGACATCCGGACCAGCAAACAATCAAGCCTTCAGAGGAAACACAGATTAATGCCTCTAAAGGCCAGAGGCCAAACATTTAGGTGATTCACTATGTGAATAACAAAACTCCACCTCTGCTTTCCTAGGTCTTGTTTTTCCTTTAAACACTCAGGAAAAAGAAACCAGAATTCTTTGGCTTGGCATTCACTAAAAATAACGGCGTCTTTTTTAGACAGCCATTAAAAACTCATCCTCCCCCTGCCCCCAAGCTCCCAGTTTCCACAGACACTTCATCCCGCTCCTCGGCGAAAAATGCTATCAAGGCCATCCCAGAGGCACATCAAAGCCGGCCAGCTGACAGGAACGGGAAGCTCACTCTGAACACAGCAGCTTCCTGTTGTCAGCCGAGGTGACGGACACTTGTTTGAACTTGCACACAGAAAGGGGGCAAATGCCACGCTGTCAGGCCGAGTTGTTTTACACCCGCTTCCCCTTTTTGGCAAGTGCTAACGTAAGCCCGGTTCATCCATCTCCATCTCACTGACGGCAGCCATTTTTCAGAGCTCACTCCTGTATCAACACTGTCTGAGTTATTCCTGACCTAGGAAGTTCCAGGGTCAGGCTCCATTCACAGCCACCAGACTGTGCGTTCCCCTCGCCAGCTCTGCTCTGCATTTTTAAGATTCAGCACTTCGGAATTATTTATTGCCTCAGCTCCCCGGAAAAGTAACCTTTAGCTCGATCTTAAATGCTATGGATTTTATTCTCCTTCTCAAGGTGCTTTTGTCACACAGTGCTTCTTGCAGGCTAAGTCAGGCTAAATCTGAAACATAATGCTTTGTATCCAAGACTCACCAGATCTTTGAAGAGTCCTTTCAGCTGCTTGGCCTCGTCCTGCAGGCGGAAAGCCATCCTCTTCCTCATCTTAGAGGATGTGCAGATGACCCGTCCCCGCATGATGGCTCGGACATACTCCACCAGGACCCGCCGGTGCACCTCACCCACCAGCGTCTGTCCGTCAGAACGGTAACCAATCAGCCACATATGACATCCAATCAATAACTGCACACTGTTTTAACATGGTAACCCCCACCTCTGTTAGGTCACACATACCTGATACGGCGGACACTCCATCCTCCTAAACTTCTTGAAGTGTTGTTTAATGCTGGCTTCAATTGCCTCAAAGGCCTCAGTGTTGTTCAACCACTTTCTCTTTATCAGTTTGTCAAAGAAAGGCTGGAATGACAAGGAAACACATTCAGATGAACAGAGAACACGAGCAAACTGAAGTGTAATCTTTATATGAGTAATGATGGTAGATGGTCTGGAATTATATAGCACCTTTTTCTAACTTAGTGTATCCAAAGCGCTTTACAATCTGTTTCTCATTCACCCATTCACACTCCATTGGCAGCAACTTCGTGTTCGGTATTTCACCCAAGGACACTTTGACATGCGGAGGGGGCGAGGATCGAACCACCAACCTTGCGATCAATGGACAACCCGCTCTACCACCTGAGCCACAGCCGCCCGTAATAATGTTTGTTGCTGCTTAATATTTCCACACATGAGAGGTAAATATTACACTTTTTACTGCACTACGTCTACATTAATTACTCGCTAGTTTGCAGTCTGAGATTTTGCACATAAAACATCTGATCATCAGCTTAGTGTAAGGAAAACAAAGACAGAGCTCATTCTTCTGCAAAATTAGTACTTCCTTTATACATCAATTATATTACGCTGAACTATTACTTTACTTTAATGCAGGGTTAGCTACCCTAACATACATCTTAACAACATTAATCAGCAATGGAGTATTTTTACATTGTAGAATTGTAATTAGTTGGTTAACTAATAGATCTGACTGCTTCTTCCACTCTTGATAAAGGGGCAACGAGTGAGACATACAAAAGAAGAATATTCAGTACACAATACATCTTCAACTATTTAACCTGTGCAGTGCAAGTGTCCTGCAGTTCAGTGACCTTCCAGAATATTGTGAGTTTATTAGAATTGCAGGGCTTTTCAGTATCTTCACAGTAGCCTCAAACCAGTTTAAACAATCAAATTGCATCTACATCATGGTTGTGATTAAATTTGAATTCAAAGTACAGTCACAGAAAAATTGCAGGTTCTTAGATCGTGGTCCTGGTGGGTACCTTGTTGAAGGGAAATGCACTTTAAGACCTGAGACGTAACTTGCCAGTGCTTTACTCACCCTGATGTGCTCGAACAGCCTGTCAGTCAGAACCCTCACCGACTGGTTGATGATCCTGTCCAATGAGGAGTCGGCTCTTTGCGCCGAGTCCTCGCTGCCCTGTGGGTCACACTGCCTGCAGCGCTCCACGAAGGATCTGCGAGTTACACAGCAAATATGAAGTGACGCTTTGAACTTACCGACTGCAAACCTTCAGGAAAACGTTCGGGTGAATAATGTTTATTGTTTGTCTACCTGAGAGGAGGGCAGCAGTTGACCAGAGCTATGGTCCTGGAGACATACCCGTCCCCTCGGTCGCCAAATTCTGCCTGAGTATCGTGAAACATCTCCACCTTCCTCTGGAAACTGGACACATGGAAGTTTTATGTGAACATTATGTTGACAGTAATCCAGTATAAGTATTGCTTTACGCCTGTTGAACTATTTTGTCTTCGTTTATTGCATATCACACAGCTGAAATCAGATTCCGGCTGCTCCACTTGTTCATATCGTGTCATTTAAGGTATGATCAAAATAGATATTACATGGAGTGCCACTTGCATGCACACACCTGTAAAGAAAATCAGCCAATCCAATGAGACTACAGCGAGCCACTCTTGCCCCTAGAAACTGGTTCACAGATGTGGATCTGTCCAAGTCCACCTTCAGTCTCTGGAATTGTGAAAGACATGAGTAATTAGACAGCTGTATCACTCCAGAAGAAATTCACTAAAATCATTAAAGAGAGTTTCCAGGAGGTTGCAGTTCTGTACCTGGATGACTGAGCGTGCTAGATGTGACTGGTACTCCTCTATGTGCAGAGTCTGGGCCCATCGCCTCTCTTCTTCATCCAGAACCTGGATCAGCTCTGTTGTCACCTTGTCCTGATAATTGCAGCATGAAATTAGAACACTATCCAGATTTTTCAAAGGTAGAACAAGCAAAGAGTCAGTGTCTCACCCTGACTATACTGATGCAGTCTTGTTCCAGCCGGTCCACCGTGTCTTGAGCAAGAATGGGATCAAGTGTGGCGTAGTTGATGGGTGTTATGGTGCCAATGGTTCCTAGGACATCCCTGGTAAAAAATGACAAGAGAAAAATAGTAACATGAGTTTGATATGTCATTATTGCTTTGGAATATCCAAAAAATACTGTCATAACCAACCTGTTGTAGATGTTGTAGAACCAGTCCAGTAGTGAATAGACATCTGTGATCTGAAGAGGGCCGCTGGTAATGGTTCGGAGACGCTTGGCCACGGCTCGATGGTAACTTTCCACATACACCTGGAAGGCAGCAAACTCCTCTGGGTAAATGGATACAGCATTCCTCTTCGCTGCATCCAGGTCATCCACCATCCGACTCCTCAGGCGCTCCAAGTATGAGGCCAGCTGGCCTGCCTGGGTGTCCACCTGATGTGGCAGGCTCCAGTCTGCAGCCTCGGCCACAGCCTGCCTCCACTTCACCTTCAGCCGACGAGGACGCTGGCTGGGCTGGATTTGGAGGACTTCTCTATCTGGCTTAGTCTCCTCTCTCAGGGCCCAGGCTGCATCAGCATGCTCCTCCTGTTGGATGACCAGCACCACCAGACCAAGGTTGGGGCCAGCGCTGGGCTGGCGGAGGGACTCCCGCACTACATCCCACATCTCCTTCTGCAGGGCTTCATACAGCAGCTCCACATCTTTAGCCTTCCTCCGGCTTGAGTCCAGCGTTACATTGGAGCTGAGGGACTCGTCGAAGGATGAGGATGACAAAGGGATCATGCCGGGCGGGGGGCTGGGGCTCAGGATCGGAGTAAGACAGGGAGAAGTTGTGGTTGGCAGGAGAGACAGCAGCTCGCACTCTCGCTCCAGCTCTTGGATGTGTGTGTCGGCCAGGAGAAGATCCCTGTGGTTGACCAACTGTAGGATCTCCAGAACTGTGGGGAGCAAGAAGGCAAATGAAAGGTGATGGTTATTTGCAGCACAATGCTTCGATCTTCAGTAAAAAACAACTGGACTTGGATGGCGGATGCTGGATGAGAATCAAAAAGAGTAGTTGCTTTTTGCCGAAGCTCTTATCATTACCACGGTGTAGATAACTGAGAATACACACAGGTTTGTTTGCAGCAGTCGCGACAGGGAGGGTTCAGCCACAAATGGGCACAGAGCTTATCTTTTTGTGGTTAGTTGTTCATGTGCCTGATTGACAAACTGGGTTATCTGCTGCTCATTCTGCGCATTCTTCTGTTCTCAGTCAGGTTCCCTGTGGAGTCTGCCAACAGTAGCTTGGTTGAACTTCTATCTAGAGGAACCTGGGGTAGGAGGAAGTGCGGTCATTTCCTGGTCTCACAGTCTGCTAGTGAGTGAACCCAGTGACTCAGGGATCTGGGGAGCTCTCAGCCTCATCAGAGAGTTGTCTAGGACTGAGAGGAAGTACTGCTGAAGCTTGGCCAGGAAGAGCAAAGATCTCTAAAATAAGGAAACTCTTCGCATAAGTCTTCTAGGTTATCTGCGAAAGTAAACACCAATGCTTTCTTACACCTGGTGTTACCTGAGAGGGGCTCTCTCTTCTTGACCACAGGGTCCTCCTCCTCTGTTTCCTCCTCAGCCTCTTGGGATGCCTTGTCTGACATGGATTCTCTCTTCAGTTTGCCCAGACTGACCATCCTGAGGAAGGACGGCCGCCTGGAAGCCTCCGCCTCGTTGTCTGCACTCAGGTCCCCACAGGGCAGGCTCTCTCTGCGCTCCTCCTTGCGCCGACCTGTGAAGCTGCACAGCATCCACAGCAGCAACAAAGACCATAAATGCTACTAGGACTTTGAATCAGAACACATGTCATCAGACTGCATGAGGTTTTCATTCCTACTGTAGGAGCTGCTATGTCTGGAATGCGACACATTCACACATCTGCTGGTCTACGCCGCCGCACAGAATGGTCAGTTAAAAATAGTCCCATTCAGTGAGCACAGCAAGTACACAACACGCCACGGAAAAACAAAAGAGGTTCCGTAGATCAACAAGTTACTATAGCATATTACATAACCGCTCAGGAAATAAGCACACTATATGCTATTCTGTGACTGACCAGCAAACGTAACAAGGGATTTTCCATTTTTCACCTGCTCCTCTGGGACTCAGAGGCCACTTAGCAGCTAGAAAAGTGTATTTCTACTTTCATTACAAGCGTTTCCCACCATTTCCTTCACTTCATTGATGCATGGATAAATGGACATGGGACAGCTCTAAGAAATGCTTTGAATACCAACATTGTTTTATAAGAATATAAATTCACTTTCTTGTAAAAAATCATGTGGTTCTCCTGGTTTTTACAGTATGACTAGTCTTAATCAAAGATATTTTTCCTCTATACACTCCATAATAAAGTCAGACATCCACATTTTTCACATTTTAGTGAGACACAACATCTAAGACTGCAGTCGTCCTCCTCCCCATCCCTCCTCACCGGAGCAGGGTCATAATTCCTTCTGAGCTCCTGCGTAGTCCTTTCCTTTTCTCCCTCTCTGCCGGGAGTGTATTTGAGTCTCCGGGGTTGTAATGCGGAGAGTTGTTCCCCCACACGTTGCGTCCCGATATGCGGAGCCCCTTTCCTAGTTTTCCGAGGGTCTTGAGGGGCGACACTCCACAGATCCGCTCCAGGGTCCCCCTGAGCGGCTTCCCCTTGCCGTTTCCCGCCCCGTGTCTCCCTGCGTTCACCTCGTTTTCCTCCTCTTCCCCGTCACGGGAGGACCTGAGCTGGAGGTTGCCCCTGACCTCCCCCATGATGAGGCCCATGTCGCCTCCGTTTCTGTCGTCCTCATCCAGGTCCACATCCTCAAAGGGGTTCAGGTTCCTGTTCAGGTCCTTCAGGTCGTTCAGCTCCTTCAGGCCATTGAGATCATTCAAGTCTCTGAGGTCCAAGTCCAGCCGGGGCAGAATCAGCTCACCGTTCACTCTGGGGAACTCGTGGCAGCTCTTGGATCTTCCTGGGAGCTTCTTCAGAATAGGCATGGTTGCAGCTGATACTTTAACAAACTGCAAAACAAGGACGATGTGTAAGAAGTCGTCAAAGTGCCCAACCAAACAACAGCCATATACAGGCAAAATACAGGAAGCTTGAGAATAAACATATCTTTTAAACTTTTACTCTCAGTCTTATGGAAACTTTAACAGCTGGGTAAAACACAACACATGTGATCTGCCAATACTGACACCACACAAAAGGAATAACTCCAATAGCTTTTAAAATCCCAGTGCGACTCTAAATTGAACTTATGAACTGCTGAAA
This sequence comes from Dascyllus trimaculatus, assembly GCA_024666655.1. NCBI lineage: Eukaryota > Metazoa > Chordata > Actinopteri > Pomacentridae > Dascyllus > Dascyllus trimaculatus. The sequence goes on along the minus strand of CM045459.1, from coordinate 6,773,924 downwards.
GCTGTTTTCCCGGCGGTCCATCAGCCATCAGACAGTTTATGTAACTGGAATCAGAAACATCCTTTCACATGCTGGTTATGTAAGGCCCTTCACTTAGCAAATAGGAAATATGCATTCTAAATATTGCTGCGCTAACACTTGCTAAACTGCAGCCTGATGTAAATATTATGTTATGGACAGAAAAACAATTGTGTTGACCTGCTCTGTTGATAATAAGCAGCACATGAGGGATGCGAGTGTTTAGAAAGCAGATTATTCTCTGTAAAGGGACTTCTTTATGCAAGTTTCTCTTTGAATATATGACTTTACAGGAAGTAAATGAAATAAAATGTGTTGATTCTATAACCTGAATTAAAGGTTTATTTTTCTCTGAACTCTTTTTTTTTTACTTTTTAGGAAAAAATGCAGAGGGAAATTCATTTTTTGCTGTATTTTAAATGAGGTGACTTATCTAAAGAATATGTCTGGCTAATAAATGAGTAACATAATAAACACTCATAATAAGTCTCTCATTATCATTAAGATGTCAAATTGTCATATCTACCAGGCCTGTGTGTTGTTTTCAGTCTTTCATGCAAATTTTACCAATTCCAAACCATATAAACTTGAATGTTGGATCAGATTTAATCATTTTCAGTCTACTTGTATTTGTTTACTGTGGGAGGTTGTTGCCTAAAGTGATTAACGCCTTCTAACAAGGGGTGCATAATTATTCTGCAGCTTTATTTGCTCTCATTAGACGGCTTAACTGGCAATGATGAGTCAGAAAATTTGTAAAATCCTCTTCAGATGGACGCTAGAATCTTGAAATTTAACTAAAAGATCATTAAGGCATTATCATGTTTTGTTGTCATCAGGGTTCAAGAATAAAAGGTTCAAATTAAATGCAAAAGACTCATGGCAAAGGAGGTAAAGGAGGCTGAAATACCACTGAATGAAATTCATAAGTTGAAGCATCAAGACGTCATCGGCCAAGAAATTCCTTTAGACTGATTTTTTCATCAACGACAAGGTGGAGCAGGGATACTAGTTCCACTAAGCCAGTCCATCTGGGTACTGGTATGAGCTTGTCGGACCTTTTCAGGCTGAATTTGGACTCAAAATCAACCTTAAACCCACTGCTGCAGTTTTTGGAAGCTAGTTTCTTCAAGCAGCGCTACAGGGAGAAACTGCACGATCTTCATGGAGTGCATCACCATCAGCGTACGGTTCAACCAACAAGATGTCGAAGATGACCAAATAATGACCCGGCCCCCTCCCTCACCTGACTTAAATCCCACTGGAAGCCTGTGGGCCGGTCTAAAACTAGAGATTTGCAGCGAGGGACAACATTTGTGAGGCTGCTGCTTTAGTCAAAGTTGACGTGAATAGATTAATTAACTCCTTGGTACATGACAGTTATTGAAAAGAAGGCTGGTTGTAGTGATCGCAGGGTATTTTTGACCAAAAATGTCTCATAATTGTAAACTTGCAATAAAAATTTCAAATCATTATATGAGTTAGGAAAAATATTTTTGTAATTTCGTCATCTAATAATTGATATATTCCCCTGAGAAAGACAAAACTCAATTTCCTCTTTGTTAAACATCCAGATTTGAGGTTCAGATACACTTTGGATTGTATTTGCTCTACAATAACATGAATCCTAAGGAAACAGTTTGCATAATAATCTTGCATAGTGTATTGAAAACATGTTCTATAAGTCTGTAGGGATATGTTTAGATTCAATTCAGGACTTTCCAAAACCACTGCTCACATGCTCTGCAGTACGACTGAGCCACATCCAATCTTTTTACTGTGAATTTCTTTCCTCCCTCCACCAAAGCTCAGCAAGGAAAGGGGAAATTGTATCCTTAAAAAGACCGCAAGTCTCACATCAGCCTCAAATGTACTTCACCATACGTCTTGCAAACAGAAGCTTTGCAGATTTCATCCTCGATCACCTACACTAGAGCACCCTGTAGAGTTTAATTCAAACCTCATTCTTTGTTCTGTCTGAATGTAACTTTAGCGCCAGAACATATGGAGACATCATGAAAGTCACCATACATATACACACTATGCATCTTCTGAAGTGGAATACAAACATGTGCTAATGATAGCCTTTCTGATTTTAACTTTAAGCTGCTTTTGCGCCGTCTACATCCTTTTTTCTTTGCAGATTCTTCCCTCAGCACCGGAGTTATGTTTGCCCACCTGGAAGCTTCTTTGTTTAACCTCTCAGTCCTCTGCTGCTGACAGCTGAGCAGCCTCGCTCTGGTTTGTGGGAATAACTGTGAGATACAGGAGCAACTCTTCTGGATGTCTAAAGTGCTGACTCTCTGGTTGAGCTGACTTTTGCATGTAGACAATTAATGCCCTTAACATTTGGTCAAATTAGTCGCTATATGGAGGTGGAAATGTGCACGAATGGTGATCATCAGTGCACGAAGCCAAAGAAGGAGTTTGCTGTGAAGCACCGAAGTTCTTGACATTTTTGGTTTCAACTGTGGCTCTTTCTTTGGTGCAAATGTGGCTGCTGGAAGAACAAACTGTGCAGGAGATTTTGGGGGAAAAAAGAAGCATCTACGTTAGAAACTTTTTACACGCTCTCCATTTCTCTGAGCTTTTATGCTTTTGTCCTGTAATTATCTTATTTTTCCTTCTATGTCTGAGCCTAGTCTCCACACTTTCTGTTTTTACTGCTCATCAAATAGCTCACAAGAGGGGGGGAGCAGGAAAACACTCGCAAAAGGTCGTAAAGGAGCGTTTTCTGCCGAGAACAATAGGTGATAGAAGAAGGCAGCTCTCATTAAGGCCAGATTTCACTTAAAGATGAAGTCAAAACACGATGGTGACGAGGTTTCACATTGTAACACGATAAAAACATTAAGAGATTTCCTCTGTTACAAGATGAATCACTGAACAACACAAACAGGTTTTTCTAAGGAACTTTTTCAAGTCTATTTGAATGAATATAATAAAACTGCTCTTCACAAAGTTCTGTTTGTTAATATAGAGAACTAAAGATGCTCCAGAACAAGAACAGAAGTGTTTATCATCATAGAAGCAGCCAGTTTAAATGAACAAAAGTGTTCTGTCAAATGAGCTTGAAAGCATCAGTGAAAGCAGAGAAGGAGACTTACCTGATGACAATGCCGTGCTGTGTTTCAGTACAATGTCATCCTGGAGTGTGCTGGCTGTGTGAGCTGCCTGGCCGAGGAGTGTGTGCATGTGTGTGTGTCTGAGAGAGAGAGAGAGACTGATGAGTGTGAGAGCGTGTCCGAAAGTACTCGGTGGCTCAAGAGAGCAATGTGGCTGCCTGTGGTTTCCTGACGGGTTCTATTGTGGTGGAAGGTGATATGTTTTCCTGAGGAAAGGCCCGTCCCGTCCTTTCTACCCCTCCTACGCCACAGACCCTCCACTCCTCCACCACCATCCCCCACCCCCCACCCGCACCCAGGGGACCCCTCTAATTACACTAATTGCATTAAATGTACAGTGAAGGACGGAACATTCTCCTGCAGAGTTTAAAGTTGTTATCGGCTCTTCGCTTTCTCTCTCTGTGTTTGTGCAGCTGATTTCTATAAAAGCAGAAAATGCCCTGTGAGGATGGTTCAGTGTCAATAGCCTTGAGTTGGAATTCCTTTCTTACACCATCAGCGGTGTAATTTTCCTCAGCGGAAAGTGGACTGATCCAAACTGTGACTATCAACACCCCCTGCTGCTATACCGTCTCTGCTTTACTGCAGAGCTCCAAGGTCAGTGCAGCCATGACACGGCTGTAATGTCGCACAAAGAACACGGCAGCAGGACAAAGCAGCTGAAGGATATACTGTGGGAGAGGGAGAGGGAGAGGGTGTACTGCTCAATTTGAAAAAAAAAAATCATCAAGCACAGCGACATGTCAACAAACTGCTACAAGACACACATGGTTGAACACTTCCAAAGCATCTCTGTGTTGACTGTGGCTCCCCCCTGCCACCCAGTGTGCACTGTGGTGTAGGACAAGAGGTGGTGTTCTGCCTGTAGCACAGTAATCAGTAACTCATTTCTACCAGTGCATGTCATTGTATGTCTCAGGGGCTTCTATAAATTCCTCCATCTACAGCTCTTCCCTTGAATGTCATGCAGCCAAACCTGTCTTACAACCTGACACGCAGCTGCATTCCAGTTCTCTCCTCAACCTGCATTTCACTCAAATGCATGGTTGGTAGCTTCAATCATCACCACACATATTGCCAACAGAACAGACTCTTGTACAGTCCAATATAAGCTCGGCCAAAATTTTGCACCAATAAAATTCTAAGCTTGATGTAATTTTGCCCTTAATCTTAAGATCTGAATGACTTGGTCTCCGCTCAGCTCCTAAAAGCTGATCAGTATCTGAACGTTCAAAGGGTTTGATTATGATACATTCATCTACCATCAAGGAACCCTTGAGTTGGGTTATTTGACCAGTCAGTGTAAAAATGAACTTGTCAGTGCTCTCTGCTGAGACAAGCTATATAATGGAGACACTGCAAAGAACCTCAAACACATCTTTAATATATTTCTTGGTAATTATCAGCTAAGATAACACTGATATACTGATAGATCTGCACTGAGCAGCTGATATCTATCATGACAAGGCGTGCATGAAGCTGAGAAGGTTGATGTCACAGTGAAGACACATCACCTTGCCTGATTACATTATGGATAAATGAGTTATGTTACAGCACAGAGGAATGCAGCGAGCTCACATTAACCATAAACTATTTCATTAAAGGCAAGGCCACAGTTAGTTTAGCATAACATAAAGACTGGAAAGCATCCAGTCGTCCACCCTAACCTGTCATAGCTCCTTTGTTAAACCCGTCCAAGAAGTCAAATGTATAAATTAAATTGTGGTTGTGGTTTCATGGCGGGCTATGTGCCAGACTATTTCTTGGCTTGGAGCAACTGCATTCAGCAAAATGATGTTCCTGCACAACTACATTCTCAATTATGTTTTGAGGACATTTGACATATTTTCTCCTTGATTAGATTTGTTTGTGGTTTATCAGAAAGGCATTTCACAGCTGGATATCTTGGCCATTACTTTTTTGTGTTACTGTACTCCCTGCAGCTTTTAAACAGTAAATGGGCTGCACTTATGCACCGATCAGCCACAACATGATGACCACTAACAGGTGAAGTGAATAACATTGATCATATTGGTACTATGTGGTGTTCTGCTGGAAAACCTCAGATTTTAACATCTGTGTTGATGAGACTTAGACACCCAATAAACATTCCCTCATGCAAATGGAAATCCCAAATGTTACTGGCCTACCCACCACATGGAAAAGACATCAAACAATCAGGAACATGTTGAGGAACATGAGAATGACCCAACATGTTGATCTGACCTCCAAACTTCCTACACCCCATTCTGATCAAGCATCAACAGGATGCAGTGGAACAAGTTGGATTGAAAGAGGCCCCACTGCACAAGCCAGAGTACCCAAAGGATCCAGTGCCAACGTCCTGGTTCCAGACCCCATAGGACACCCTGAGAGGTTCTCTTGTCCATGTCCAATGGTTCAGAGCATTTTTGAGGACCAATACAGTATTAGGCAGGTGGTCATAATGTTATGCCTGATCGGTGTATTTGAGAAAGCAGTTTTCTATTAGGAATGTGATCTTTGTGAGACCTGCATCCTCGCATCTGAGGAAACAAAGCTCCGTCATCTCCTCAAGCTGCATTCAAACAACATGAGGATCCTTCATGACAGCGGAAGGGGACGATTTCTGGGTCACGGCAGGAGAAAGGAAAGTTCGAAAAACAAAAAGCATCCCAGAGACTTGGGAGCTTTAGAAGTGAATGTTGGCAGATTTTTCGTCTTTGTGTGGAGCCAAGCTAGCCGTTTCCTACTTTCTCCGCCTTTGCGCTTCAGTGATGGATGTTCTTCCGACACTGATACTAAACGTTGGTATTTCAGTGCACGGTTCAGATAAGTCACACAGCGGTGGTTCCTCCTGGTACATAAAACAACGCAACCACAATAAGGAAAACACTTTATTAGCAATTCACTGCAAAGAGCTGACATCTCTCTGCATGATCAAAGTTTAGTGAAAGCACTGACATAACTGAAAATGGAGCAACAACACAAACTAAAAACCAGAAGGGATGAATTACAGCGAAATGTCATTAAAGAGCTACGGTGTGTAAGTAATGCAACAGGATTGCTTCCAGTGTTACATTATACTGGTATGTAGGATCCATGTCCTGTAATCATGACAATAAATAACCATCTTCATTTAACTGATGTTAAATAAGTCATACAGGTATGTGCATCTGATAGCAGTGTTATCTAAAAGTCATGTTGGTGTGCTCAGTGGAAGATCAGTTCAGTGGTACAGTCAGACTAGGAGGTTTTTCAAGGTAGAATCCACCCTTGGATGTTATTTTGGGGCGAAAACCTTCATAATCATTATTGTTAATACGACTTCCCTTTATATTTATTAATCCAGAAACTTTTCTACATGGTCAGAGAGACAAAAACAGTGAAAGTAAAGTATTTCCAGTCACGTTAAAGTGAGGGTTTGCTGGTATTTTGAATACTGTGAGTGGAAAATTAGATTTTTAATGATTTCCTCTTGTATGATTACTAAGTGAAGCCCTTTTTCTTTGACTAACTTTAGACAGGAGGGGAGGAGAATGTATTTCTGTTATGGCTTAAGCTTGGTCCATTATCCACCCAAAAGATACGTCACAAACAGCTGGTTTTAGCAAGTGTTTAAAGGAACAGTCTGACATTTTGGGAAATATGCTTATTTGCTGTCAGTAAGTTAAATCTGGCAAAGCTTAGCATAGAATAAAGACGGGAAACACAGGAAACAGCACCGGTAAAACCCAATAATTAACACACAACTAAATTATACAGATTTATATTGCGTACAGATGTATACCTGTAAAAAAAATCTACACAAGCATGGATAAAGTTCAGTCAGGTGGTCTGCTACAGCCACTGCTGCGCTATGAAGTTGCAAAGGCATCGGATTTGGAAAGCACAAACATCATCTGTGGCTGATTCTGTCTTGATGACGACTATTTCTCTGGTGCAGTTTAGATCTAGATGTTCCTGCATGCTGCCACCTTGATGCCTCACATTCAGACAATGAGTATTCTTCAGTTGAACATCCTCTTTTGTTGATTTTTCAAAATAAAATGTTAATATGTAATATATTTTGCGGTCATGTATAGATCTTACAGACCTAACAGATTATTCTATTGCAGGATAAAGGTGGGCATATAAAGGAGTTGACGTGCACGAACATGTTAGATCTCCTTTGTTTATTCCAGACATAAACTGAAGTGTATAAATTACATGTTGTGGTTTCATGGCAGGCCATGTGCCAGACTATCTCCTGGCCTGGATCAGTGACTTCCTGGAATCTTGTCACCATTCTTCTGTTGCCAGACAACCAGTGGAGACTCCACATGGTAATTAACATTAATTAGTGAGCTTTAGAGGTGCTGGTGGTTGGATTTTGCGGCCTTTTCTGTCTTTATGCTAAGCTGGCTGTAGCTTTATATTACACAGTTATGAGAGTGGGACTGGTCTAATTGTATATTTAATCCTTCACTGAGTTTTGCCTTCCACCGTCCAACATAACTGACAGTTTTGATTTTAAACAGTTTGTGTGTGTGTGTGTGTGTGTGTGTGTGTGTGTGTTTGTGTGTGTGTTCATGGGTCATCAGAGGCGCTGGTTTTGGCCTTGTTTGTGCTGGATGGGATGCTGCTGCGGGCTGTTGAAGTGGTACGGCTCATGGCGATAGTGGCTGTGGCAGATGACCGGGTGCTCGATGCCTTCGCTCTGCAGCTCGTCCTGCTTGTGAACTCCCTCCAGCTTTTCCACCAGCTCTTTGATGAACGTCTGAGGATGAACACAGCAGCCAGAGCGTCACAAAAGCAGCCTCAAGGCCTTTCACGTTTGCCAGTACAACTATCATCCATCCATCCATCCATTATCTAGACACCGCTTAATCCTCTGTAGGGTCGCGGTGGGGCTGCAGCCTATCCGACCCGACTCGGCCGAAGAGTACAACTATCATTTTGAAGGATTTTTTTTTGTGACTGATGACTCCCAATATTCAATATCTATGTTGAAATTGAAACAAACCAGATACAGAGACATTAAAGGACAAGTCTTGCATGTTTATATTTTTAACAAATTACATTAAATATATTTTTTCAGGTTTGCAGGTTCTTTAAATTTAGCATCAACGATTAAAATCCAATAACTGGCAAAAGTTTTAAATCTGATTTAAGTGAGAAACACACTCAGTGACTCAGATTGATCCATACAACACTACTCCAGCATGTTTTAGGACCTTTATTTCACTTTATATTGAGCTCACTAGTTATAAAGTTTATCAGTTTGCTTCATTATTTTCAATGTTTGAACTAGAGGTTGAAAACACGGTTCTATTTGTGCTGAACTGTTTGTTGCGCAACGTTTGGTTCAGTACGTCCAGTGAGCCAGACAGTTACTTTCAGTCTATTCATCAACACACTCCGACAACAGAAATTCCAGGGCGCGAGTTCCACCCAGACCGTTTTGGCAGTGCCTGTGGGGAAGCTGAAGCATGCGCACTGGTTTGGGTTAGCCACATTCATTAAGCTCACTGTAGTGTGGCTACTGTGGCCATGTGAATGACAAACTTGAGTGAGAAGCCAAGTCAAAAGTACTTCTCTGCATGCTTTCGTTTAAGCCTGCTTTGCCGAAAATGTACCGAACCGTGACCCCAAAACCAAGGTCGATTCTGGGTCGCCTACACAAAATGGCATACAAGGTACTATGGACTGCAACAAACAGTTCTTTCATTATCAGTGCAGCTCATCGTCATTATCTTCAAGAACTGATTAATTTTTTAGTGTATTCATTGTTAGAAGATATTTAAAAATTATTATTATTCCCTAAAACCCAAATGAGCTGACTGAGATTTCCTTTTTGTGTAACCAACAGTCAAAAACTCTAACCCAGAGAACCTGTAAATATTCAAATCTGATGGCGAAGAACCGGAGATGTTTTCATTTAAAAAACACTTCTTCTACCAATGTTCACCATTTCCGTTCTAGAGTATTGATTAGTTTGGTTTCTGGGTCTGAAAAGAAAAGTGAAATGCTCATCTACTGCGGGGCCCAACAACAACATCTTTGCCCCTAAGGATGTTAATCTCGACACTATTACCACCCCTTAAACCATCCAACCTCACCCCTTCAACACCAGCATTTGTCTCATTTCAAAGACAGTTTACATCGACTTGGTGTCCCAAAATATACTGCCGGTATATAGATTCATAACCCTGGTTGAATACTGCAGATTGCCAGAATGGTAGAGGAGATATTAACGTGACAAAGTACACTGATCAGCCACAACGTCCTGACCACTGACAGGTGAAGTGAATAACATTGATCATATTGGTAGTATGTGCTGTTCTGATGGAAAACCTTGCATTTTAACATCCATGTTGATGAGAATTAGACACCCAAATAAACACTGTCCCACAACAAACACACTCCCTCATGCTAATGGAAATCTCAAATGTCACTGGGGGATAATGCACCCCACTACATGGAAACAACATCAACCAATCAGGAACATGTTGAGGAACATGACAATGGCCCAACATGTTGATTTGACCTCCAAACTTCCTACACCCCATTGTGATCAAGCATCAACAGGATGCAGTGGAACAAGTTAGATTGACATAGGCCCCACTGCACAAGCCAGAGCACTCAAAGGATCCAGTGCCCTGGTCCTGGTTCCAGACCCCATAGGACACCCTGAGAGGTCCTCTTGTCCATCCCCAATGGTTCAGAGCATTTTGGACCACATAAGGGGGACCAACACAATATTAGGCAGGTGGTCAGAATGTTATGCCTGATTGGTGTATATGTTCCATATAATATGGAGAATATTATATGGGAGCTTGGGAGCTTTGATGAATGAGTGCCATTTTTGGGGACCTTAGTTATGTTACATTGATAAATACTTCATACTGAAGCATCTGAATCCACTATTACAATAACAACCAATTATCTCTACAAGAATCCAAGACCCAAGCATACAAGGAATAAAGAGCATCAGTCTTGTGTTTCAATCAATGTAGTGTTTCCTCATTATTCAACACATTCTTGTTTGAGTGTTTTCAATGTTCTTATGTCCATAGATGGAAGAAGGCCTTAGAGAGGAGCGGGGTCCCCAGAGGGATGAAATCAAGGCCCCCGTGGAGGAAGTTCCCACTTAGTCTGCTGTTTTGTGTTGTTGTATAAACAAAGTCAAGATATGTCAGTTAAGATACTAAGAATAAGCCATCAGAGTGTGGTCTGGATGCACATGCTAGACAATAACACATTTGGGTCATCTCTTCCACTGCTTTTGGTCTATTATGGTGAAATCTGAGCTCTGTGGTCAGATGAGAAACACAGCGCCCAGATGTGTTGTGTTATGGCAACAGGAAGAGCAGAGGCAGACAAAACAAGCCTCCCCAATACTGTTGTTTGACTTTTATAGTCATTTGGCTGTCAGCAGGAGTGGAGCTATTTCTAGTCTTGGCCGTTGATGATACGGTTCTTTCGCAATGAATCCATGCAGTAAAATATTAAGTGACACGGTGATCCAGAGAGCTGCTGTTTCAAACTTTTTTATAAGCATTGAGCAGTCCAGAGATCTTAATACCTGAGCTGTTCCAAGTCAGTTCAAGTCTTAAAACAGAAATCTAGGCTTAGAATTATGATTATTTGCAGGTGAATATTAAAGAACACATTGAAGCTCCATTGAAGCTCCATTGAAGCTCCACTGAAGCTCCACTGAAGCTCCACTGAAGCTCCATTGAAGCGGCTTTTGCTTGCCGAAATTATTCAGTGTCTTTATGCTGGCTACTTAGACAGCCCTTTTTAATGAGTTTTCAATGCAAGTGCACAAAAACGCCATCCAAAATACCACCTAGGTGTTGCTATCCACTCACAGCTGAGCCCTCTTCATTTGATACCAAAAGCCTAATTCACATGTACATGGGTATTTTTATAAGCGGGGTTTTTAAAACTGTCAACAAAGAAAAAAATACACATTAAACAGGTAAAAACACAACTAAAGTGGTGCCAAGAGCATGCCAATCCAGAGAAATAACTAACTCAAAGCCATGTTGGCCAATAAGATGCCTGAAAAAAGTTATTACCAGTTTCAGTGACAACAATCATATGTCTGGATTGATTCTGACGCCTCAGTATAGCAGAAGAGTAACTGTAAATAAAGCATGAACATGGAAAAAGCCCTATTAGCAAGGTTAGCACCAGCGCTATACTGGTCATGTCTGCCACTGCACAAAATCGGCTCGTGCAATCAAAGCAGGTATCAGCAGACTGACTCCAGGAAGCCCAAAACTCACCGTTTCCTTGTTTACACATCAACTCTGCAACTCTGGAGGGAGTCTTCTGGACCCCAACACCTCCTGCTATCTCCACCTCCCTCATCCCCACCCTCATCCCAACCAGTCGAGGCAGATGGCCGCCTCCCCTGAGCCTGGTTCTGTCCGAAGTTTTTTTTTTTCCTGCTCCTTCCTATCCTAGGGGTTTTTTTGGTTCCTACCCACTGTCGCTGACTGCTTGCTCATAGGGAATCCAAAAGCAAATTGTTGGGTTTTCTGTCTTCTGTACTCAGTTTATAATTTGTCAGGTCTATGCTTTACTATGTTAAGCACTTTGAGATGACATATGTTGTGAATTTGCACTATATAAATAAAATAAAATTGAATTGAATTGAAGGGAAAGTCTGTTTTCAGTGACCTAAAGATGTTTTCGTGTGGACAAAATGAAAAAGGTTACTATTTAAAAAATACCCATGCATGTGTGGACAGGGCCTCAAACTGGCAAAGCCTTAATTTGTTAATTTGAGATAAACTTTGCAATAGATTCCTGCACACAACAAGGACTGTGGATTTAGTCACCTATCAATTTAAGGAGGCGAAAACTGCTTTAATTCACATACAGACATCCCAATATGCTTTAAAGACAGACTTGAATGCATCCTTTAATAATGCTCCACATCACGGTCTAATAACCAAGTCTAAATTAGAGAAGCAGCAGCTACACTGACCCTCCCTGCTCTTTTGCCTGTGTTTGCATCTCTGACCAGGACAGCCTTTGAGTCCAGAGAGAAGACTCATTGTGTCCGCATTGAAATGGAAAGAAAAGGGCACGAGAGCACAGAAAGCCATTGTTGAGGCGTGTGGACGGACGGTGGGCTGAGAGGTCAGATGCTTGAGTTGAGCTCTGTGTGCGTTTGTGTGCACGCAGGTACGTATTTGCATATGTAAAATGTGCATCAGTGATTGGAAATGTGGCTTTCAAGTGAAAACATACCTCTGTGCTGTTATTGCACTTTCGAAGAAGCTCCTGTCCATAAAAAAAAAGAAGAGATGATGTAAGAAATCAGCCACAATCGTAGATCTATCTGTCACCACTAACAGTTAAACAGTGCTAAAGGATGAAGCATTTAACAGGTCATTGTACCTGTAAGGTTTTGACTCGCTCCCCATCATTAGGCAGGTCGATCAAATAATCAATGTTCACCTCCTCTGGCATGTCGCTCTCCTAAAGCAAACACACAAATGATGAAAGCACACACACATTAAGATGTACACACTTAGAACACACATTTATCATCCGATTCAACCCTTTCGAACATGACTCTACCTTTTAAATCTCCTTACTGTTTCCCCAAACAGTCCCATTTATTTAAATGTTGGCCATGATTGGGGTCAAACATGCATGTCTATGGTTCAAGTTGTTAATGGGCCTAACGTGGAAAATTCTGTACCCTTGTCAATGTTACTAATCACACTTATAGTTCTACTGAGTCTACTGCAATATTTAAACATGTCAATGTATTTTACAGCTACAGTGGTACTTGAGATGATAGTTCTAGGGGTTTTGTGTGTCATCTGGGTTCCTTTGTAAATAACACGTCTAGAACTGTTTGTAACTTTTGGATCTCGATCTACAGTTTAAAAAAAATCTTGTATATTTTCATATATAGCTCAAGAGTTCAGCTAAATTACTCATTTGAAGAGTGAGACTGTTTACCTCAGCTCACAGTGGCAACATGCCCATATTTAGCAGGTACAGTGTTTACCATGGGCTTCCTCATTAAGCACGTCGGCATGCTAACATTAGCTAATTAGCATTAAACATAGAGGGCAGCTAGAGCCATGATTATACCAACTTCAATACGGACAGCTGCAGACACCACAGGCTGGCAGCTGTTTTGAAGTACACAAGTGTCCAGTGTGGTGGAAGGACATGACGCCAAAGCTGAGGTACCAAAGACTGCACGAATGAACACTTGAGACTCCAAAACTGAGTCAATCCTAATACATCAATCAGCCACAACATCATGACCACTGATAGGTGAAGTGAATAACATTGATCATATTGGTACTATGTGCTGTTCTGATGGAAAACCTTGGATTTAACATCCAAATTGATGACACTTAGACTCCCAAATAAACATTGTCCCACAACAAACACACTCCCTCTGCAAATGGAAATCCCAAACGTCACTGGCCTACCCCGGCAGGAAAATGCACCCCACCACATGGAAAAGACATCAAACAATCAGGAACATGTTGAGGAACATGACAATGGTCCAACATGTTGATTTGACCTCCAAACTTCCTACACCCCAGTCTGATCAAGCATCAACAGGATGCAGTGGAACAAGTTGGATTGACAGAGGCCCCACTGCACAAGCCAGAGTACCCAAAGGATCCAGTGGCAACATCCTGGTTCCAGACCCCATAGGACACCCTGAGAGGTCCTCTTGTCCAATGGTTCAGAGCATTTTGGAGCATATAAGGGGGACCAACACAATATTAGGCACGTGGTCATAATGTTATGCCTGATTGGTGTATATGCCAATGTTAAAATGTCCAACTTTAAAGTAGAAGTGAACAAGTGTACAGCCTTTTTTGGTCTCTATAGCAAATCTTCTTGTTGTACAGGTGAGTTTTTTTTTTTATATCACGTGTTTAAACTTGTATTCGGACATACAGTCATGTAAAATTAAGGGTATGGCTGCTTTGACTGATAGCCCCATCACTTTGCTTTGGATAAACTGGGAGTTGGTAGGAAGTCAGACCCTGATAAGACGGTTGCAGCTGGAGAAAATCACACTGAGCTTTAAAATTGCTGCTCAGGAAACATGTGGGTGGAGGGTTCGTCCATCTTTACGAAGAGCTAATGGCAGCAGGTCAGCCTCTACATATTTCGCTCACTCACACCACTGACCACTGTCCTTGTAGTGTAGTAGCTGCACTCTGCAAACGGATCTACGCAGATGCTTGTGACAAACTTGTGTTTCTTTTTTAATGTAGGACAAGGATAAATTCTGCACGTGTGGACCATCTATTTGAACAAATAAAACGAGCTTTCCCAACATGTTTACCCAACACTTTCAGCCGCAAGAGCAGCTGATAGCTTTGTGTTCAGTCTGCACACACTGCACGGCCATCAGCTGCACGTTTGAGCTTCGGAGGCTGAAAACGTTCACGTAACACTGCAACAGTGGCCTTTTTTCTGTTTAGACAAACAGCCATTGTGGCAGTGGAGTGAAAGGACACGCTCACACCACTGCCCTGCCTGCACATCTACAGTCCAGCTCACACCAAACACAGATGCTTCCTATCGAAAACAATAATAATAAAGTCAAACAGGAGTGTCTGTGTGTGCTGTCATCATTTTACAATAACAGAACTGATTAAAGTGACCATTTAGTATTACATAAATGTGGATGTGAACATGCAGGCTTGGTGCATCTGAATTCTGGTTACTTATAACCAACAAACTTGGCTTTCACAACGCAAATCGTCCACTCTGGCCATGAACCTCAGAGATCTGAACCTCCTATCAGAGGCCTTCAGCAACCAGATGCAGAGTGTTTACCTCAGCCTGGGACTCACAACAGCCCTCTCCCCCCTCTTTCTCCCCTCGTTTCCATCCCACGCTGCCCATGTAAGGCAGAAAGCCCCAAGACAGATACACATCTATGGGAATGGGACAGTGGCGGACCTCATATCTACAGGATGCTTGGCCTTGTAAGGAGAAGCAGGGCCGAGCCCCATCAAACACCTCATAGATCACTGGAGGTCTGGAGATGAGGCCTGTGACACCAGATTCATAAAACACATCTTTCACTCCATATTTCAAGTTTTCTCCACATCTTTAAGGAAAATAAACATATTTCTGACCCCTCTAGACAGGCTGCTTTAGTGATGAGGAGATCCGGTGTGTTTCTGGGACTCCTCCACCCACCTGCCCCGCGTACAGC
Source organism: Dascyllus trimaculatus (assembly GCA_024666655.1). NCBI lineage: Eukaryota > Metazoa > Chordata > Actinopteri > Pomacentridae > Dascyllus > Dascyllus trimaculatus. Next base: position 6,758,588 of record CM045459.1, on the reverse strand, counting down.
CGGTCCAGACTGTCATCGATCCACTTCTCCACGTCCAGCCGCCGCTGCAGCTCCTTCCTGTTGTACTTCACGGTGACCCGGGCATGTCTCTTCGGGATGTTACCCGCCTGGTCCTCGAACGGCCCCAGATCCGCGTCCTCCTCCTCGAGCCTCGTCCCGGTCCGGTCTGCTGCCATTTGTGCTGCGGACTGGTCGGACTGGTTCGTCGTCTTCCTGCAGTGAGGAGGAGAGAGGAGCGCTGGGAGGCGGCCAGACACGCTCTGCTGCTCCGAGTCCTGGTTGTGTATATAGAGAGTTCCTGTACAGATCCTAAACTGTTTACATGCCTGAAATCACTGTATATGTCTGTACATTCAAACTGTATTTAACCCCCCTCCAACTGTACAAACCGTTTATAAAAAATAAAAAACAAAAAAAGGTTTCTACACTGTAAAACATCATAAAGTAACTGGGTTAAATCAACTCATCTTTTCTAGTCTGCATAATGTAAATAAATGGGTTTTTACTCATTCCTATTTAACTTTTTTAAAAATAATGTGTACTTATTTTGTTTTTATGATGTATATTGTATTTTTTTTAATCGAAGCTGCTCTTATCCTTTCCATTATTTTATTTTTTAAATTTTTTTTCCTGTATATAAAGCTGACTCGAGAAAAAGCACAAAGCATTCCAGTGTACCTGTACTGTAATGCACCCCTGCAAATGCCAAAAAAACGTATTCTGCTTTTTTTCTGACCACTTTAGAATTTTAAAACCTAAGTTAGTTTAACTTGATGAAATAAAATGATGAGTCAGAACGATTGAACAGCTGAGAGTTCACTTAATGCATTAATTAACCCCTTGACACCTAAATTTATTTACAATTATATAAAAATAATTATTTGTGCTTTTGCTTTCAAGCTGATGCTAAATTAAGTGGAGATTGTTGATTTGTCTAAAGCACTTGGAATAGATATAAAGGTATGAAGCAACAGGCACTAATGGTAAAAATAAAATAATTATTGACGCCACTCCGACTGGTCCTACGAGAAACCAGTGATTGCAAAAGGTTCCTATGCACGTATTGAATGTGCACAAACCAGCATTGGGGGAATGCATATGCTATCGCGGCGACAGTCTGGATACAAGTAGTATGATGCAAATTCGCGACAATCGGCATTAAGGGGTTACATTTGTAAATAAAATAAGCATATAAGCAGACTACCCAGGATGCATTGTCATGGTGTGTGTCCACAGGATCCGTCAGCCTTGCTTCCCATTCATCGTCATTTGCATAAAGCAGACTTCAACTTTATGCAAATGAGGTGCGGAGAGCGGAGGTTCAACGCTTTGAAACTTTCGTAAAACCTCTTAACTAGGCGTTGTTGAACTAAAACGACAGATTCAGTAGCTTATTTCTCGCCTCAGGTGTTTTCAGAAACACATTTCGCTGCACTGTTTTTGCAATAAAAGACAAAGTAGCGACCAAGCCGCCATGTTGGTTTGACGCCTCCACAGGACTGAAGGTAAAGCGTCTGTCATGTGACCACCTAATGTCTAGTGACACGCCCTTCAAGCGGCCCGTGGAAAAAAGACAGATATAGTGAGGTCATGCAAGGAATAGAATTTATCAGTGTGTGAAATGAACTTCCCATGACTGAGAAACACGCTAAGCCACAAGGAGGACTGTTCTAAGAAGGACTGTGAGAGGAACCCAACACACTTCTTAAAACCCACACGGGCACAGGGAGAACATGCAAACTCCACAAATATAGATCTTAAACGCCACGCAGAAAGGCTCAAGGGCCTTCGAGGTGTGAGACGACAGTGATAGCCATTGCACCACTGTGCCACCTCTCCCTGCTACCCTAATTAGCACAAGGTGTGATCTGCAGTTGCGTAGATGAAGAAAAGATAGCATGGAGCTCCAGACTAACCCTTTCCTCTGGTAACACTCCCACTGTGTCACAGGTCACACTTCACCTGCCGAACATCTACTTATCAATAGACACGAAATTTACCGATGTTCCCTGAATGCCTCACAGTGAGGTGTTCAGGCTAGTAGCTGCTGCTTGGTGTATGTGGTGTGCTCAGACAGGAAAAGGGCCACACCAGCAGAGGGCAGTGGAGCTGCAGGAGTGCACGGCTATGATGTCACTCTGGTGGGCGGAGCCAGCAGACTTGAATCCGGAAGTTGTACGGCAGGTAACAGGTGCGATTTCGTGGCTTGAATGGTTTTCAGAGGAGAGACTGATGGATGACTGCAGGAGACATGACGAGGGGAGGTTGGATGTGAGGCCTTCCGGATCTGGAGCACGATCAAGGCGGTCTGATCTCGGATATTCCTGGAGGATCTGGTGCCGGTGGACCGACGGGATGGACGGAGCTTTCTGATGTGGATTTGAAGTTATGAACTGAAGCAGCCGAAATAAATCAAAAGTTCATGATGACTGAAGCTCTTAGTGGATTTTAAAACTGTGTTGGTGTTGGCTTTGGTTTTAACGCTGAGATCTACTTTAAAGATGGATCGACCGGGACATGATCACAGTCAGAAGGTAAGAACAAATCAAACACTGAGTTTATTACCTGGACGAGGATCTCTGATGATTGTTGGATGTGTAGAGGCTGGTGGAGCAGAATGAATGAAGCTGCCTCGGTTATAAAGCTCACTAAGTAGGTGGGCTGGACTTAAGGAGTAAATGATTGGACAGAAAAGGGCCTCGAGACTCCCTGTATGAACTAATGCAAAGCTCCATAAGATCCAAAAGGAAGTGAGCCTGTGTCGGTGTGACTTGTTATAACATCTTAAGTTTATTTAACTCGTTTTCTCATGTACTTTCACTCAGTCAGTTTTACACCTTCACAACTCATAAGACGACTTTGGTGCGTCTAACCTACATTTTTAAGGCAGCAGTGGAACTTGTTGCTTCTATTTATCACTTACAAACTGATCATGTCGAAGGTCACAACTGTTTAGGGAAAGAACATCAGCACATGTCAACAACAAGCTGCTGTCAGATTCAAGAAAACAAACTCAGATCTATAAAAGGATCATTCTGGGTCAACTCAGAGAGATTAGGGGAGGTCAGTTGTTTGACCACATCAGAATCTGTTGAAACTTGGTAGCAATGATCTTTGACATCTGAATCTGACATCTGCCCATTTTTTTTAGCTGAAATTCCAACATTTTCATAATATATCACCCAAGGAAATTTTCAATAGATCTCTCCCGAGCTGGAAATTGAACGGGATGCCACTTTCAGATGTCCGTATCTCTTGAAGTACACGTCCTAGAGTCTTTAGGTTTTCAGGAGATGTTCAGAAGTTTCTGGTGAATGGAGAAAATGCAACAAATTCTGACAATCAAGCCTCTGTATCGTGCTTAAGACCTTTCAAATTCAGGATTTGTACAAAAATTCAAATTGAAAAAAATGGAAATAATATATCTCTAATACATAGGATCTATTTGATCGATGTTATTGTGAGAATAACATCTGATTGACATCATCAATGCTTAGAAAGCTTTCTTGTGTTAGTAGAAATAGAAGTTATGGCCAATCCAAGCTGACACAGGTAAAAAAAAAAAGTAATTAATTTCCAAATGGCCAGATGGACATCTTGAATCATGGGTAGGTTGATTAAATTTGGGATAGTAAGAGATGGAAGTATCATCTACTGGTGTGCAAAGTTTAGGTATCCTTCCATGTTCTCTTCATGCTAAAACTTTTCATCATATGTTCTTATAGGCTTCTGTACAATCAGACTTGTTTTTGCCACCAGGGGAGTCGCCCCCTGCTGGCTGAAAGAAAGAATGCAGTTTTAATGCATGTGTGTAAAACAATAAATAGTATTTGCTGCATTCTCTCCATTCACCAGAAACTCCCGAGCATCTCCTGAAAATCTGAAAATCTGGACGTCTGAAAGCGGCATCTCGTCCAATTTCCAACTCACGAGAGATTCCTTGGAAATTTCTATTTGGTTGAAAAATTATGAAAATGTTGGAATTTCAGCTCAAACAAAAAGAAAGGCAGATGTCAGTTTCAGATGTCAAAGATCATTCCTACAAAGTTTCAAGAGATTCTGAGGTGGTCCAGCAACCACCTTCGCTGAGTTGGCACTGAATGACCCACAAGCCTTTTACCCGCTGGTCAGGATGACTTTGCTTTAAGGGGTTTGTTAGGATGTTTGACCTTTGTTTTATACGTCAGATCCAGTTTAATCAGGACGCTTGATAATATTGCATAATTTTTATTTTTCATTCTAACTGAATTAGTTTGCATCATCTTAAATACACACACTTGTTCCATTAAATCTCAGCTGGGAGAAACAGCCCTCACATTGTCCTCCTTAAAAAAAAAACTAATGATTGTCCCACGAAGCTCAAACCAGATGGGACGGTGTGTTCCTCCCCCCCGACACATCGCCGGTCCTCCTCCATGCTTCACTGTGGGAACCACACAGGCAGAAACCCCCCATTCACCTTCTGTGCCTCACAATGGTGCAGAAGACGGAACAATAAACTCACATTCGGGCTCATCGCACCAAAGTCCAGATGCCCGCTGGTTTGACCTGCGCTCCACATGTTACTTCTTCATCTCTGTCAGCGGTGGTTGCTTTGCAGTAGCTCTACAATGAAGGTCTAATCAACACAAATGATGTTTCTGCTGCTTTCAACTCTGGGAAGCATTGACGTGGACGTAGTCTGAGCTGCTGTTGTGTGTTGATTTCTAAGTTCTCACTCCCCTGCAGCGAAGGGAACTGTTCATCTGTCGTTTAATTTCAGAGTTTGATGATTTTTGACCTCGAAGGAGCTTTAAGAAGTAAAAATGTTAAGACTAACCTGCCAAATGGAGCCTTTCTGGGTGACAATCTCGTAAAATTGGATTAGATATTGGCCTAGAGCGCACAAAGCTGCTATAGAGACACACTTTTATCTCACTAGATAATAGGTGCCACGTATCTAATCAACAACATGTTACACAATATTCTGTTTGTTAACGGTTATACAGTCTCACGCACAGCTAAGAATGCATGAATACTATCTGGTTGCAGATTTTATAGAATTGTAAATTGATCACCGTTCAGGTTTGAATGGTTGGTTGGTCAAAACAAGCACTTTGATTTAATTTTATGCTATTTTCTTATGTTTTGGGACGATTTAGCGATTGAGAAAACCTCATTATTACCTACCAGCACACCTTATACCAAATACCCAGGCTGTATTTCACCTTCAGGTCTTCGAAACAGAGGCTTGAATCCAGAATCGCATCAAAGCAAATCTTTTATTTCACATCACAACTCACAACATGATGAACTTAAATAATATGGATGAAAAACGTAACACAAACTTTGGCATGAACACAAAATGGCACGTGAAAGAGCAACGACATCAGTAGTATAATATATATATATTTATAAATTACAGTAAAGGCTGACTTTGCGTGATAAAGCACTTTCTTCTTCTTCTTCTTCGTATATCCCTGCACATCACATCTTTGGGATATTTCACACGGCCCATGAAACATCCGGATACAACCTCGAGCGTGGGGGGGGTCTTCATTCGGCATCGCATAAATATATCTCTACATCTGTGACAATCAAAGTGGAGCCATAAACACGAGTTTTTTTCAAATAAATAAATAATAGAAAGAATAAAAAATGATGGTACGCACAATAAGGAAATAATGGCCAAAGGAAGATTGAAAAGCGAAACAAAAATCCTGTGTGTAAAAAAATAATAATAATAATAATTAAAAAATGAATATATTAAAAAGAATAACCCAACACTACATAGTTTTGGGCAGGTTTTCCAAAGGTGGTCAGAGTACTGTGTCTTCCTGTATTTGGTTTGTGATGTAGGTCCTATGAACAGTGGATCATATTATTTGTCTCTTTGGGTCTTAAACATGGAAGAGCTTTGCCCCATACACATTTTCAATAATCTTTGTAAATCATCTTCATCTTAATAGTTCATTTGTCAGAATCTGGCCTTTACTCTGACCTACACTTCTAACGGTTTATTATCTTCAGCCTGACCATGAGCGGTTTTCAGCTCATGGATTTGCGCCGCTCCTCGCTGTGCATGAACAGAGAGGAGCAACAAGTGCTAATATATTTCTTCCCCTGTTTGAACATCTGCGTTTTCTCCCCGTTTCATCTCAGCCCTGCTCCAGAGCCCAGGCCGGCCTCGTCCCTCCACATGAAGTCCTGACGCTCTCCCCTGGCCAGGCCGCTCTCTACGGGGCTGTGCCTGTAACCAGACCTGCCGTCGGGGCAGAGGGCGAGGCTGAGGCGAGCTGTGCTGTTGCTGATCTTGAACAAGCCGTTGGGACCGAGGAAGGCTTCTCTCTCGTTTCCTCCCAGGTTGTTGACCGTCTCCAAGTCATTATAAACCGCGATGTCGCTCAGCTGCTTCCTTCCCTGCATTCTCCTCCTCCTCCTCAGGAACAGAATACCAGCCACCAGGACCAGCACCAGGACGGCCAGAATGCAGGAGATGGTGACGGTGGTGGAGGAAGGCTGGGAGGCCTGGCGCAGAGCAGGCTTGAAACTGGGTTGCAGCGTAAACTCACAACTAGGACCCATAAAGCCCTTTGGGCACTGGCATACAGGCCCAGTGAAGTGGGTGAAGCAAGTGCCACCGTTCTGGCATGGACGGGCACCGCAGGCATCTGAGCGCACGCTGCAGTTCTTGCCAGTGTAGCCCAGGGTGCAGGAGCAGGTGTAGTCATTCACACCATCTTGGCAGGTTCCAGCGTTCTGGCAGGGACTGGAGGCGCAGTCGTCAATGTTGACCTGACAGTTGGCACCAGTGAATCCTGCCTGACAACGGCACAAGATGCTCTGGCCAAGGTCCAGACACTCACCACCTGCAGAAGAGAGAAATACTCTGTTCAGCATCCAATAAATCAGGGGTGGCCAGTCGTTTAAAGAACGAGTGTTAATTGGATTATGCTTGCTGCAAGTGCATTCATGCAGGAGTGCTGACACTAACACCTATTCACTTAAGAAAGCTGCTGATTTGTTCTTCAGCCACAAGATGTCACCAGAGGCTTCTCCTGTCCACTCACCGTTCAGACAGGGTCTGTTGCTGCAGCGGTCCAGCTTCTTCTCACAGTTGGAGCCAGTGTAGCTGGCAGGGCAGCGGCAGGTGTAGCCTCCGGTCATCGTCTCCACACAGGTGCCGCCGTTGAAGCAGGGACCGTCTGCACACGTCATGGCAATGATCTCGCAGTTCTTACCATAGAATCCCTGAGGGCAGGTGCACGAGTAGTCGTTCTCCAGGTCCTGTAGGAGGAAGAAAAACCTTCAGGTTAAGGAGGAAAGATCTAGAAACTGGGGTTGTAAACAACAGTTCCATTTGCTGTTAAAAGATCTTGATTTTCAGCATTTCCTAGCAGTAATGTGTTTCCTCTATAAGACACACACTGATACTTGTTTTTTCAGTTACAAGTGCAACAAATGTCTGGTAAGCCACCAGCACAGTTGTATGCAACACAACACTCTGAACATATCGTCCAGTTCCAGATCCCCAAGTGCAATTTTTATTAATACTCTATTGTCCTTGTGACTTAATGTGTTCATATTTGTCTGCGAAGTGTTGGAGTGCCTATTATTTATAGGCTTTTAAAGTTGCTGTGACACTTAAAATTTCCCTGCATGGAATCAGTTAAGTTGATCTTGTCTGTGATGGTCTTTATTACACTTCTTAGTGCACCTTCAAACTGAATTCCATCTCACTATACACTCACATTGCAGCTGCCTCCGTTCTTGCAGGGGTTGCTGTCGCACTCGTTGGTTTCCAGCTCGCAGTTGGTGCCTCCGAAGCCGGGCCGGCAGGTGCAGGTGTAGCTGCCCTGGCCTGTGTTGGTGCAGGTTGCACCGTTGGCACAGGGCTTGTGGTTGGTGCAGTAGTTGAGGTCCTGGTCACAGAAGAGGCCCCCCCAGCCCTCCTGACAGTTGCACTGCCACGGCTGACTGCATGTCCCGTGGAGGCAGCCTGGGTAGCGGACGCATTCATTGCAGGAGGGGCCCTGCCAGCCCATGCGACACGTACAGCCCCCTGGGGCCTCGCAGTAGCCGTGCTTCTCACTGCAGTCCGCCGAGCAGATGGCTGGAGAGGAGAGGGAGGGGAGGGTGTGTGATTACAATGGGCACGCCTTCTCATACATCTCACACACACACACATACATACAGGGCCCCCAGTCTGACCCCAGCCCGGTTCCAGACTTCACTGTTGGTTAAGTATTAAGCCAAGCAGCTGGTAGGCACACTGCCGGAGAAAAATGCTTTCTTTTATCTCCTCACCATTGTACACAAGACACACACACACACACACACACACACACACACACACACAGATCACCTTGAAAAATGTGTGTGTCTCACAGGGGCCACAGCTCTTTCTCTCATTGTAAGAGAACAAAAGGCAGATGGAACACCACAGACTGTCTTGAAAAAGACTCAAACGCAACGCTACAGGACACCCCTCAGATAAAAGAAACCCTCCCTGCCCACAGTGTCTGTGTAGAAGATCAAACTACGAGCTGAGTAGTGAGATAAAAAACTAGTTTAAACCATGACTTCACCAAACTTGAGTCGTTTTGTCGATTGATGGAAAGAGAAAAGGTCTTCTTGTTTTCCTTCATGTCCCACTTTTGTGATTTCACTTCAAGTACGTCTTAAGTTATCTCACTTCTCTAAATGCCCTCAGTTTCTTTACATCATCAAATGTGCTTATTCAGTGTGTGTTTATGGGTCATACACTATGCATACATTGTTTTACATTGTGAAAGAGAGCAGAGGAAACTACACCTCATTAACACAGACCCTCTTTGGAAAAACAGCAAACAAAGAAGGCATTTATTCTAAGTGTTATATACAATTTTTAAGATTATTTTTTTTGGGAGGGATTCTATTACATATTCATATATACATTAATTCACCATATTTCTTTGTATCAAATGTGTTGAATTGTTTCTTTCTTCTATATAAAGCAGTTTGTATCTGTTTATTTAGAGTACATATACTGTATTAAATGTTCACTAAATAGCTATGATATCAACATTTTGTGATAACACAGAATATCATAGCCTATATTAACATATAATTCTATTGTAGATCCCAGTGAGGAATCTATATCAAGTGTTATTTCTGAGGAAATCAAACTTTGTCCCTCCACAGGTGAGTCACTGAACTGCACTCAAAACAGTACTGGATGTAAGTGTCTTGCTCAAGGGCACTTCAGTAATGATTGTTATTATTATACACTTACGCTCAGAGCAGTAGTTTCCCTTCCATCCCTCCAGGCAGATGCGGTTGCCCTCCTCGTCGCAGGTGTAGTGGCCCAGCGTGTCGTCCCTCGGCCTGCAGTAGTCCGCGCAGCCGTCTCCAAAGTAGTACTCGTCGCAGAAGACGTGGTAGGAGTAGCGCAGCTCGCTCTGCTCGCCAAAGTGCACGTCCTGGGACCAGTCCTCTCCGATAGCTAGTCTCCTCCTGGTCGCCAGACGGCTCACAAGGTTGTTTTGGTTGTCTGGTGATGGAAGGGAAGTTTTGGTATCTCGTAAGTAAATTGCGTGTGCCACATGGAAACGGTGCATAATTTGACTTATCTGTTATCAATATCACAACCTACCTGTGTATTCAGTGGGAGATTCCGCGTTCCAGGCTTCAATGATCAACGAAAATGTTCCCTATAACAGAAAAAAGCGCGCTCAGTGTTTGGCAAGTGATGCGTAGTCATGCAGGTATTTTACGCACTGATCTGCCGTTGATAAATGAAATATTAGAGCTCCAAGAGCGCCATCATCGTTTCGTGTAACTATGATTTTGTATTTACCGGCCACTTGAAGTGGAAAGGCACCCTGATGGGTGCGCTGCTGGAGATGGAGGTGTGATCAGCCCTGATGACGTTGGTTTGTCCGGTGCCAAAGGTGCAAGGCGGCTCCGCGGAGATCACATCCTCCGGGTGTTTTAGGCAAATTCTGAAAAATATGTGACAGTCCCTGTGTCTTCTGCAGATGCGCTGCGCCGTGTGGAACGAATGAATCTTCAGTTCAAACACACCAGAGGACACAACCTGTAATGACAGAAGCATGATGTCACTTATCCAGTGCGTAAAGGCAACTAAAGGATGTTAGTTTAGCGTAAACAGAAGCCAACTTACTGCGTTCACTAAGGCCAAAGCCAAGAGGTATCTAAGGGGTAGATTTGCCATTTCTTCTTGAAGTTTGTTCTCCAATCCTAAGCGGATGTCCTCATTCGTCGTGTGCAGAAATATTCCCAAAAAGTACCGCGGGGAACTCTTGAAGTGTCGAAGAAAGTCTCTCAAAAAAGTCTCATCACTCTGAAGTCTGTGATCCTCTTGGCGTCTCCTAAATCCTCCGGATAGTCTTCTCCTGCGTCCTGTTATTGGCACTCCGCTTGTTTGGGTTCTGGTGCGTAAAGGCGCAGATGGGTTTTATACCCTGTGATGCTGCGCGTCACTCACGAAGAGGTGGAGCCGGAGCAGACCTCAGGGGAGCAGCCTGACACGCGGGGCCTGCCTGGGGATTTAGACAACCCACATTACATCTGGACAGAGTTCCTAGGAATATGCATAAGAAGCTGGCGTGATGTGGCATATGTGTGTTGCATTGCTGCGTAATTCTTAGTCAGCCAAAATGCAAACTGATGCTGGTGATGGTGAGATCTGACGCAGGCCAGTTTGATAAGGTTGTAGTGGGTTTAGGGTTGACAGTTTAGTGGTGCCATATAGAATACTTTTGTGTGTGATTGGAGTGAGGTCTTCCTTCTGGAAAAACTATTTCAGCAACTTGGACTTGTGTATGTGAAACCTGTCAAACTATGAACGTGCCACAACACTCTCTGATTAAGGCCTCCTGCATTCCATCAAGCGCAGACTGGGTTCCACCAACGCTGTGGTAGATCATTGGTTTGAAAGTGTTTTTCACTTTAGAGTATGCCCAAACAAAGATCAGAGGGAAGCGGGGAAGAATAGCATATAGCCCCTTTCTTTCTTTACACCCAACGTTATAATTGCTCTGACGCGTGTGAGGTGACAAAGAGTGGGGCAGGTCCCGGATAAGACCTCATTGTGCGTCTAGAGGTTATCCAGGCCTCCTGCGTTGTGCCTGAAGAAGAAGGCTTGGGGTGGGGTGTCGTCTTTTGTGTGTGTGTGTGTGTGTGTGTGTGTGTGTGTGTGTGTGTGTGTGTGTGTGTGTGTCCTGGAGGGTTTTGCGCTATCATGTTGCCTTTGTCTGGACCTCATGCGAACAGCTGTATGGTAATCAACGGCACATGGTCGACCGTGCGGGGCTCCAAACCCTGCTATTGTCTCCCCGAAGCGTCTACTCCCAGTACGCGCACACACACACACACACACACACACACACACCACTAACCCCTTATTGATTTAGGAAGAACCTCCAGCACCTGTCGCTGGCAGGGATGTGATGGAGAGTAAACACACCCAAAACTCTGATATTTACGCAGAAAGGCTGATCCAGCCTCCAGCACTTATTACCCAGATTGATGGAATACGCAGCTCAGAGTTAAAGCCTGTGAAGAGCCATAAAATAAATGATTTACTGACTATTTGGTTATTAGTCTGGAGGTGAGTGAACTCCATGTGATGGGTTTAAAAATCACTGCATGATTTTAAACAGTTTTTCTGAACGGAGCAGCAGCGAGTTTAGAGCAAACTGACGTTAAAGAAGATTTCTACGCATCTCCTGCTACATTTCCACACTCCAGACATGGTGTGTGTGTGTGTGTGCGTGGGGGTGGGGCCCTATTCATATTAAAATGAGAGCAGGGGGGACGCGTGCCTGAAGTGGCCCCCAGTATATCCTGGCACGCTTCCCTGCAGAACAGCAGGGACAATGCGGGGAGGAAACGCACACAATGGAGAGAAAGCAAAGTAAGATGGCTGGAGTGTGGCAGTCTGATAGTTGTTCAACCTTTTAGCCCGCATGTCAAACTCCGGTGCCTTACAAACAATCTGAACTTTGATTTGTTGCCATGCAGATGCAGTGAAGGAGGCTTGTGGAGGTTAAGTTGTAAATAATAATGATGATGATGATTTTAGGCCTGTTTAGAGTGATTGTTGATAATTGTTATAGATCCTACAATCTGAAAAATGTCCTTTTCAGCTTTCCTGTTCATTTGCTTAATGAGCTGCCTCATTAAATTTGGTTTAAAGGTGCCTAAACACAACAAGTGATAGAAATGTCAAAAGAATCAGTGGCTGTAGAGGCTAAGCTAGCTAATACAACCACTTTATCTGATTTCACTTTTTCCTATTTTGATTTAAGATGATGTCTTATACACCAATCAGCCACAACATTAAAACCACTGACAGGTGAAGTGAATAACATTGATCATATTGGTACTATGTGCTGTTCTGATGGAAAACCTTGGATTTTAACATCCATGTTGATGAGACTTAGACACCCAAATAAACACTGTCCCACAACAAGAACACTCCCTCATGCACATGGAAATCCCAAATATCACTGGCCTACCCCTGCAGGAAAATGCCCCAACACAATATTAGGCAGGTGATCATAATGTTATGTCTGATCAGTGCAGGTATAAAAATCAGTTCTTAAGGTGTTGGGGCATGAAACTTGAGTTTTTGTCTGGAAAGGGGAAAAAGTGGATCTTAGCCTGGGTGACCAAACGTCCTGTTTTCATGTCCCGTCGTGGCTGTCCTGTTTGTTTTTTTATAAAGTGATTTCATTGTTTTGAAGAAGGATGATGAAGAAAACTAAAGATATAGATGTTTTTTGTTAGTTTTTGTAAGTTTGTGAGAGCTATTTTTGTTAAAGTTTGATTGCTAATATAGCAGAGGTATTTTTCAGTTATTTATTTTTATTTTTGTCTCATACAGAAGAGACATTACTTCTGTCATTATTTCATTTGTTATTTTTGAAACTTGTCATAATAAAACCTGTTGAGTAACCTCTGAGAAGCTGATCTGAATTTGTCCATCCATCCATCTTCTACTGTTTATCTGGGCCAAGTGTCCTGGTTTTCAGTAATCAAAATGGTCACCCTATATCAGACAAAACTGAAGGCTGGTCCAAGTACAATTACTGCAATTAATTTTTTACCTTTGCTTCTTGTGATATTTTCCTTCTGTTTTCCCAATAATTACACATTCTATGGCATGACATGACTGGTCCAGGTGTCCCCTGTCTTCACCCTGAGTCGGCTGGGATAGACTCCAGCCCCCCTGCGACTCTAAAGAGGATTAAGCGGTGTACAGATAATGGATGGAAGGTTAGACCCTGGTGCTGTATCCAGGTTAGGTTGATGTGTTTTGGGCAGTAGTCTACATTTTCTGCAAGTCATCTAAAAAAGAGGAGTCACCGAAACGACTGAGCTGCAATCCATCCATTAGCTACACCCACTTTATCCTGTAGAGGGTCGAGCTGGAGCCGAACCCAGACAGACATGAGACAAACATGTTCATTCTACAAACACCTACAGCTAGTTTAGAATCACCACTTAACCTACCAATGTACTGGACTGTGGGGGAAGCTGAAGAGAAAACCCACTCAGGCTCCAACACAGAACCTTCTGCCCTGCGCTGCCCTGAACTAAAATCTACTGGATGAAAATGTACTTTGATTGCTATAATGCCTTGTGTCTGCCATCAGCCACGGCACTGCCCTCACTGCAGCTGGAGCACACCAGCTCACCTACAACTCTGTTCAAACTACACAGTGGAAATTTGGAATATTGGAGAAAATCTGCCATATATGCTCGAAACAGAAACCAATTACGGATTTTAAAAAAAAGGTACAGAAAGCCCCACCCTGCAAGTTGACTGGATTGCTTCTCTGCATGAGTCTGTGTTTTTTGAACTGCCATCTGTAAAATGCAGTTTCAAAGCAGAAACACTAAATCATGGTGTTGACTGCTTATTTCACTGACGATATACACAGACATTAAGCACTTCAACGTTGCTGAAGTTGGAACAAACAAAAGATAACCAAGGAATGTCAAACGTTATATGAGGCTGATGTAGACCGATCAGGCATAACATCATGACCACCTGTCTAATACTGTGTTGGTCCCCTTTAGGTGCTCAAAAATGCTCTGAACCATTGTGCATGGACAAGAGGACCTCTCAGGGTGTCCTATGGGGTCTGGAACCAGGATGTTGGCACTGGATCCTTTGGGTACTCTGGCTTGTGCAGTGGGGCCTCTGTCAATCAAACTTGTTCCACTGCATCCTGTTGATGCTTGATCACAATGGGTTGTAGGAAGTTTGGAGGTCAAATCAACAACTTGTTTTTGCCATGTGGTGGGGTGCATTTTCCTAGAGTGACATTTGGGATTTCCATTTGCATGAGGGAGTGTGTTTGTTGTGGGACAATGTTTATTTGGGTGTCTAAGTCTCATCAATATGGATGTTAAAATCCAAGGTTTTCCATCAGAACACCACATAGTACCAATATGATCAATGTTAATCACTTCACCTGTCAGTGGTCATGATGTTGTGGCCGATTGGTGTATCTTCTAGCATTTAAAAAACACCTTATGGACATGTTAACAAGGTAGATAAAGGAAACATTTTCACTTGAGGGGGTCTTTAAATGTGCTTTATTGAGAGAAGAACAAAATAAGACACAAAAGATAAGAAAAAGATGCCATTTCACTCCTAAAAATGACGAGTCAGTATTTCTTTTACCTGCATGAAAAATATATATCCCTCCTTTTCTTGAAATAACAGGTGTTGGGAGTCTTTTTTACAATTCCTAGCCAATCACAGCTAATTTGAATGTTTTGTCTTTGCATTACAAATATATTTGTACGACGCAACCTGTTTGACACTTGTGACTATGAAGTTGGGTGTGTCTGTGAGTAACACCTGCTCCTATACATCATATCTTCATCCACACATATGAGCCATACATCATCTTGTGCTCCTCTGTTCTCTGAGACAGAAACACTCATTACAAATGTCCGCCACAACCATCTACAGTATCTGCTGATCTCTGCGTGGAGGAGGATGCCTGTGTCTTTGTGTTCGGGGAGCAGATGGACAGTGAACCCTCTGTGCTGTTGTCATCTGTATTACTTGCAGGAGTGTGACATGAGCGTGCCACGGGGCATGGGAACCAAAGAGGAGTCATGTCAACCCCCCTCACTCCCGACCTCCCATTAGTATGAAGTGGCCGGCATCTGCCTCCTCTACAGCCCTGCAGCAGCTTGGAGATCCTTCTCCCCAAGGACGCTGCAGCAAATCTGACCCATGCAGGCCCTCGGGGGAGAAGTCGGCCTGTTGTGGCCACTTCTGCAGCCCCGGCCTGCTGTCTGACTGCGGGACAATAGGAGGTGTGGAACGGGTGTCTGGTGGGCTGTGACGTTCTGTTGGTGTGTGTGTGCACATGCAGCCTTTAAATTTATGCATATCATTTGGCTGATTGGCTGATCTCATTAAGATGCTCAAGCACTGCTGGGTACCAAAAAATGCGCACACCTCCCCACTGAGCAGATTTATAGGATTGTGACATGGCAGGAGGTGCATTATGAGGCTCACAATAACACTGGCAGATATACTGTACCTCATGACTTTTCCTTACTGCACAGGTCATGAATCAGTGTTTCAAAGCCATTTAGGCCGTTTACTTCTTGTCTCCTTGGGCTATTAGTCCCTTCTTATGGAATCTACATTTCCTATAGTCTTCAGCCAGGCTGATTCAGGACAGCTGGCATACAATGGCATAGAGGCAGATACTGTACTTTTCTTTAATGTGCCTTACATCCGGTTGTGAAATCAGCATTTTTAATCATCAGTGTTCTGTTGCTTCTTTTTTCCCAGGCCATCTCTTTACTTTTTTTTCACATTGTTCTTCCCCTTTCCTCACTGTCACAACATACACAACCTTTAGGTCTCTCCATTAGTGCGTTGATGTAAAGTTCATAAGATTATTCAAGCCAAGTCAATTTTTTCACAGGAAATATTTTAAAAATGGAACAAAATGAATTACAGAGAGACTGAATATGCAATGAACAAATATATATATATGTGTGTTGGTATCTGGGGCAGCTGTGGCTCTGGAGAACAGGTTGTCCACTGATCGCAAGGTTGGCGGTTCGATACCCGGCCCCTCTGCATGTTGAAGTGTCCTTGGGCAAGACACTGAACCCCAAGTTGCTCCTAATGGCAGGCAGGCACCTTGCATGGAAGCTCTGTCGCCATTGGTGTGTGAATGGGTGAATGGGAAACGCACTGTAAAACGCTACCATCTAAGTTGTAGGTACCACTAAGGTACAAAGGCGCTATGTAAGTGCAGACCATTTAACATGTAAATGCTCTTATTTTCTCACTATAAGTACAATCAAAATCAACTTTATTGGCCAAGATTATACATGTAAACAAGGGATTTGACACTGGTGAAGCTGTGTACAAAAAATCAGAAAAAACCATAAGTACTAAAAATGAGGTAGTTAGTTTTGTCTACTTACCCTGTCATTATCTAGATTTAATTAATCTTCTAATACTGTCCATTTCTATTCAGCTCATATTCCCATCACTGCCATTATTCTAGCAGCATATTTTAGTGATCAACCAGCAGTGCCACCTCCTTCTCCTAGAGTTAATAACTCTGGTATGTTAGGTGCTGGAAACATGCAGGCCCAATGAGGCTGGGCTCAGGAGTGTCAGCACAATGAACTCGAAGCATTTTAAATTTGCAGCGACTTACGGTGGAGCTAATTTTAAAGCAGTTATGACCGGCCTTTTATAATGACGTCGTATCATATGACAACATGGGGTCTTCTACACAAAGTTATCAGCAGCTCTACTGTTATACGGAGCTCTAGAAAGAGTTTCAGCTCATTGTTTCTGTCAGTTAATGTGTGTGCATGAGGACTCGCTCAGTGGATAAACCTGTTCAATAAGTGCAGCTTACTTTTGAATATCACGTGATTCGAAAAAGAATAATGTACTGAGGAGGAAGGCTGATTAGAGGAGAGTCAACGTCCAAACTGATTAACTGAAGGGCAGTTTACAGTTTCATGTGACGCCTCTTTGGCCAAGTTTAGGCTCCCAAAATCTTTTTTACACCAAGACCTAGAGTTGTAACTTCAGTTTCATCACACATATTTGTTTTTACAGTTTCCTTGAAAGTAAAAAAAAATACTCAGCAAAGTAAACACTGGTTAAAACATTACATCAATAATTTAAATCAAATGTTGCACATATATTCACTCCCACTGGATGCAAAAAGCTGAGTTACCCCACCTGAGAAATGGTATTTTAATTAAATCTTAGCACTTTTATATTATCAATCTGGATGACTGTTCTGCTTCACTCACACCACCCTTATGGAGTTGTTTTTTGCCACACCAGGAAGTTGTGCACACAGAAAAAGACAGCAGACAGGTGCAGTTAGAGAGATTAGCAGCTAAAGAACAAGATATTACCCTCAGGAAGTGCTACTAACCAGAAACTAACCAACACCAAAGGCTAGTCTCCAAATGAATGGCAGCTGCTGCCATTGTGACAATGTCTCTGTCAGACCTTTTTTAATTATTATATCTTTATTCTTTAGTTCTGTTGTACTTCTTTCTGTCCTATCTGTATCCAGCTGCTGTAACATGTGAATTTCCCCTGTGAGGGATCAATAAAGTTTATTTCCTCTTACTGTAAAGGAACTGTAGCGTTTCCTCATCCTACAGAGGAAGACAGACATAAATTAATGACTTCTTTTCTACCACACTGCAACAAAAGCAGCTGCATCTATATAAGACTCTTGCTTTCCTCAAAGATCCAGTCAAAATGGGATTTTGGAAATCAGAAAATTTGTGTACAAGCCACCAGGGCGCATTGAGAAACATTTGGAAAAGTTATTGCCTTAGCATATGGGACAAACAAATCTGAGTCTGTGAGTCACCAAATCCAGTCACAAATCCTCGTGAAAACAACTGATACGATGAGGTAAATAAAACCAAACTCTCTGGCTTAGCAGCAGATGCATAATTACCCTTTTGTCGCGGCACAAAAGGAGCCGTGATAATTACTTAATCCCATCCAAGCCGAGCGGCAGAGCTGCCTTCCTTCAATCCCACCTTTGCAGACTCTGTCCTGCAGCAGCCTCGGTGGCAGATGGGAGATGAAAGAGGGAGCCGGGAGGAACGAGGGAATGGGAACAGGTGGGGGTGAAAAGCAAAGAAAAGGAAAGGGCACCGGGGTCAACTGGGGCAATAGAAAGGGGGAGGTAACTTACATATAGGCTTGCGGAGGGACCGATCGATGGATAGATTTTTTCCCTTTTCATTGTGCCTCTTGAAATCCACGTCTTTACGCCAGATGTCGACCAACTCTGTGGAAACATGATAAATTTATACAGGGAGAGGTTTGGGGAAGGGGTAAGACTGGAGCTACATATAACAACTGTAAAGGTTTTCTTTACAACTACTGAGTAGTCAAATACGTCACCTGCAAACTATTTTTTAAGCTTTGACATTTGCTCTGCTGACGCGTCATTACATTCAGCCACTTAAATGCAGAGTGGTACAGAGAAATGCAGCCTATAAAGGTATTTGATAACTGTGCAAGCAACAGACCAAGTTGTATTTCATTGTGGGGAGAGGAGAGCGGGATTAGAATGAAGGAGAATACAGTTTTATAGGCGCTGAAAGTGAATAATGCCCTTTCACAGCGGCTTAAGTCTCAGGTTTAAGGGCTCCGTAAAGAACTGAAGGTAAAAGACCTGCTCACAATGTGAATACAGCTGCCTATTCCGGGACCCCAGCCCCCACAGCCAGACACAATAATGCTGCCCCCTGCCTTTCAGCCACGGAGCAAACCCCAGCAGACTGTTGAACTCCTGCCGGACCCCTCCTCCTGCCCTCCCTGCTGCGGCACGCCGGCCCAACCCTGGCAGCTGTTTAACTAACCGAGGCAGAAGGGGCCGGAGGGGAACAATGCAATTCGACTTAACTATCCCTCTTTCGGCGTGTGTGTGTGTGTGTGTGTGTGTGTGTGTCAGTATTTTTCACTGCATCTAATTAGAAAAGAGGGCTCCATGGATCAGCATTGTAATGTCCTACAATGCTTAGCTGCATATTTACGGTAGAAGATTTACTCCGGTCACCCAGGCCTGAATAAATTTGTCGTTGGAACATTTTAGTTCACTACAAGCAACCGATCATTTATGAATAGTTAATATCAGCCATTTTAATTGCTCAAAAGCACAAAATAGAGCTTTGAGCAGAGAATTAATCAAGTAATGGATCCCTTTTTTGATCACCTGTGGTTAAAAGCAAGCAAATGCCTCAAGTGCATTTAACAGATTGACATTACACTTCATCATTCCACCTTAAACACACTTGAAGACAATGATATCGATGCACCAAGTACCCAAGCACCATATAAGACGCTATCAGTAGAAATAAACAGGTGGTGTGTTTCTACCAGTGCATCCGAACACTCTGGACTAAAATACCACCTCATGGTTTGTTATTGTAAACTTAAAATTGCGGTTTGAGAGTTGTTGTGCAATCAAAGCAGCCGGCTAAAGACTTAATAGAGTGTGCAACACACAGTCAACAACATAATGCCCCCTAACTTGAATTGTTGAGGTTTAACAGGGAGCACGGAGGCAGGAAAAGCGATACATCACTCCTGCACTGATTTGTTGCTTCTGACAGTTGCCCTTCATCACACACATTCAGATGCTTACAAAACGCTGGATTGCAACAAAATATAGAGTAGCACCATCCTAACACCACACCAGCATGTCAGTATGTTCCCTAATATGCCAATAAACACTCAACAAATACATTGACCCCTGCTGCACAGGGCTAATAATGACATGCAAAAACTGCTCCATGCGAGTTGTTATACTTGATAGACACAGATCTAGTTTTTCCTGAGTCCAGCTCAGTTTCGTTCTCTTTTGTCTTTGGCTTCACTGAGAAGAGCCTCTGACCCTCCCTCCACTTCACAGCGTTAACTCTTACAGGCCATGTTTGATCATGAATCTCCTCTGCTCAAGGCGTGTTGTGAAATTAAGCTGCTAGCACAAGTTCAAACACGATAAATGCCTTGATTAAAAGGATTAAAGGAAACCTGAAAATATGGTGCTATAGCTGGGAGTCTTCAGACCTCACCTTACAAACTGTTTTGAGGCAGTACGGCTGCACAATACTGTGGAGAATACACTCTGAGCTCCCCACCTGGCCTCAGACACCCTGTGCAGTGGAGCCCCCTACTGCAATTTCTATGACCCTGCAACGCTAGCTGGATGTCATTTGTCTCAATCTGTCTAGATGTGTTTAAGCGAAGGATGTTAAAAGATAAAGCAGCATCTTGAGTCCTAGCTTTAAAGATTATTCATGAAGGATTAAGTAATAGTTTCTACTGTCAGTACAATCCATGAAAGGAACAGATCTGTGTGTGACCTCTCAACCTTCTGATGTCCCTGTCCCAAATCTTAAATAGATCACAAATACAGTAGTTTAAAAGGGGTCAGGTAATTTCTTAAATCAGCCGGGCATTGTAGTTTTTAGAAAAGATTTCTTAGAGCGTTGGAAATTGCTCATTTGGTGGGGACTATTTTCTTCAGCGGATTAATACACGCTTGGTGCCTCCTGAGTATTTACAGCAGCAGGACAAGGTTTGGGGGATGGACTAAAGCTCAAGCTACAATGCTCATGCTCTTGGTTAAGAAGGAATATCATGCAGGTAATACTTATGATCAATACATTATCACTTTTGGTCCATTCCTTATTCTTCTTAACAATGACAAATAATAATAAAGTGCATCTTTATAGCACTTTTTTCTGTTTCTATAGATAACTACACTACTACTCCACTTTAAACCAACACTGCTGTTTAAAGTGGCCTTCTTAGGAGTGTATTTGGACAGTTGGTCCATGAAGCAAGTCACCATCTTCATTGAAAAGTAAAAGTACAGCTAATGAGAGTCCACTAGAGCAGTGGTTCTCAACTGGTGCCATTTTTAGAGGGTCGCAGAAGCATGTCCCCCCCAAAAAGTAGTGGTTTAAAGTCTTTTATTTTAAAGGACGTGTTTCTTATGACACAGTTTGCTTTCAGTAGCAAGATATTTAGTGGTGGTGACACCAGTAGTTGCCCACGATTAACCTCTAGATTTGGTTCTGCCAGCTTATTGGAGAAATTATGCTTAAAAGCGTGCCAAAAATAAACCAAAATGTGTTCCAAATCTGTCAAAATGGGCCAAAATAGACCCAAAAACTTAGTGAAAGCATCCAAATATACCAAAATGAGCAAAAAATAAGCCAAAGCTGTATCCAAATGCGTTGAGACTACACCCAAATAAACCTTAATGTGTTTTCCTGAACAGAAAACTTCAAAAATTTGGGTCGCGACTGATATTAATAGAGACATAGTGGGTCCTGAGGCTGGACCAGTTGAGAACCACTGCACTAGAGCACCGTGCACTTTACATCTAGGATAATGACTCCTGTTCCATTTCAATACATATGAGGGGTTTATTCCATATTTACTGAAACTTTCATATTCAAGTGTTCATGTTCGCAATGTAAAAAAAACAAAAACCAGAAAAGTCACACATTATTCACATACAGGTATTTTCAAAGTATCTAACACATCTTGTTTAGCTTCCAGACATAAGGACCATATGATGGTCAGGTGCAAACATCCACTCGCCATTACAGTACATGTGATCATCTCCAGACACGTGGAAAAGCTACAACAAAAGGACACACAAATGGATTTATGGAGACTTCTTCTAAAAAAAAACATCACTCATTCTTTGCATGTCATTAAAGACTGTAAAGGCTTTAGACGTGGTGTTTGCCTAATAAAAAAATGAAAAAATGCAAGTGGTAAGAGTCTCACTTTCAGTAGCAAAAAAAGGAAAAACAACTCTCAGTGTTCGCTCTTTATGGCTAATATTGGTTATTTTCTCACTCCATTTTCATGTAACCACACAAACAGCAATTCCATCGATACAATGTTTCTACCAAGACAGTTTTAAAATATAACCACAGAAAATCTGTTGAGGACTATCAAAAAGTACAGTAACCAGAGGTGGAGTCCAGAGGAACTTAAAAGTCCCTGCACCTGAAGGCCATGTATGAAGTCAGTGATACAACTCATCAACATCTCCATCTAACACTGCTGTTATAATGCTGGCCGTCCATTCAGTTTGTCATGCATCAGTGCGATGGCTCCACCTGTGAAGTCTCTGAGAACCTGCACCGTCTCCCGCTGGAGCTGCAGGGACTCGCGCACAAACTCCTGCTGGGTCTCTGCCAGCTGCTGCACCGACTCAGACAGAAGCTCCAGGGAGCGTGAAACAGTCTCCAGCAGGATGTTGGTTGCATGCTGCTCCTGAAGGCTCAGCGACGCGTTGTGCAGCATGCTGTCCCTCGGGTTCTGCGAGGGCTGACCTGGCATTGGAAGCGTGGCCGCTGGGGCTGACGTGGTCTGAGGTTGTCCTTGTTTCTGGATGCCATTGTTGACTTGGTGATCTTCTGCTGGCTTTGATGATGGATTCGAAGGAAGCACGTCATCTCTTTGGTCGTCGTCAGAATCTCCGAATGGAGGTTCAGTATCTTGGGTCAAAGAAAAAAAGCACGTCAGTGTTTTCTTATCCCTAAAATCATTTTTAAATTATCTTTAAATGTGGACAACTCACCTTCTGATGGAGGTACTTCAAATTGTACATCAACAGAAGGCTGTGATGAGTCCCCTGCAATATTCAAAGTAATTAGCATTCACTTCACCTCAAGAGGCTCTCAATGAAGCTATTAAAACGGACGGTGACATGCACAGTAACTGTTGTAACTTTACATGTGTTATACATAAAAACTCCACTGATGTGAGAAATAAAGCGGGTTCCATATGCGATCGTCTCTGCTACCTGACTGTGCAGGTCCGCTCATCATATAGGAAGATGGTGGAGGCATAGCCGCCGTTTCCAACCCACCGTTGGGAGAACTCTGCATTCCCATCACATCCTCCTCTTCCATTTCTTCTTCCTCATCCGGCACATCGTCATCATCTCCCAGTGGACCAAAGTCGCCGGTGCTCTGGTCCTCCTCGCCCATCTCCAGAATCTGGAGCACTATTTTCTCTGTCTGATTAAGGTCTCGGGACAGACGTGAGTTGAGGCCTCTGTTGGGCACTGTCCCAGACCGCATGGCGGCCACTTTCCGCTTGGTGTCACACTTCAGGTCGGACCATTTCTTGATGACCTCTATGACTTCGCGTTGGCACTCCCCGATCTCATTGACACGTGCAGTGATCTCTGCCCAGGTGCGTTTCTTTATGTCGGTTGGCACACCACGGTTGAATTTACCTTCGGGGGATAAAATTATATTGAACTTAAACATTAGTCTACAAATGTCATCGCATCAACTTCATAAATTTACACATTTCCTGTAATTTCTGACACTTTTGAATGCCAAAACTTTTCCATTTCCTCTACCGACCTTTGTGGATTTTATGTTTTTGATTAACCAGCTACTTTGCAATCATTTACTCACTACCCAAGAACCCGGACAGAAAACGTCAAAGCACAGTCTTGTCATTAAAATGAGTCACATACCCACAACTACCATGCGATGCTTCCTCACTTCATCCAACAGTATGTGCACTTCACTGAAAGAGAAACGAGCTTTTCTTTTCTTGAAGCGGGTAACACTGTCTTGGTTATAGTATATCGGTGAAGACATCCTCCACACACGGTGTCAGTAGGTTTCCAGCAGCTTTGTCGTCTGTGCTGTGCTTCAACTTCTCCAGCTGTATGTTAAAGCAATCAACAGACACTGGGTTAACAACAAAGCTAGGAAGCAACAGCAAAGACAAAGATGCACTTCCACATAAAATGCAACAAATAAAATGATATAACAGAGGAAGACTGCATCAAACCAAAACTGAGTAACCAGATTGCAGTGGAAGAGGGACATGCAGTTTGCACAATATAAGGCTGCTTGTCACAAACTGAGTGACACACGATAAAAACATCACTGAATATGACAATCATCTTGACAAAGCCTATTATGCACACAGCACATACTCAATGTTTCTATGCTGTTCCCCCATTCTAGCATTGTTTTCTTTTTCTTTGTTTGTTTGCTTGTTTCTGTTGTTGTTGTTTTGTAATTACACCACCCATGCCTTGGTAATGTTTTTTAAACTGATATTCATGCTAATGCAACGTATTGATTTGTGAAAAAGACTGTGAATGCATGTATGGGTGGTAAATCTTCTGTGCCACTGTTGCATTGTTTCATGAACTGAGCTGAGATTAAAAGTTACACACAAACAGCTGACATAATTAGAGCTCAGGCTAGTTGTACTAACAGACACTCAACAGCTGAGCAGTGACTCTGTATGGCATGTCTAGTTAGCTCATCAGCTAAACTGATAATAAATGAATACTATTAACATTTCCATCGTTACATGCACACTGTTCTCACGTTTCCAGCTAAGCAGGGAAATGCTGCATAGCCTTACTACAACACTGTCAGCGTTAGCACTGAAAGAGTGAATGAACAATGGCCGATGCTGTGGTCACTTCACACATGCGACAGCCCAGTTAGCTCGCCACATCTAGGGCACACTCATTTCTCCCCTCAGAAGATCACTTTTATGTACAATGCCGTCACTATTTTAACGCGTAAAGGCTACTCCATTTCCCCCCGACACAGTGCAACAACAAACACTTAGCTAGCTTTAGTCTAATGTTACACAACAACACCCACTAGGTTAGCTAGCTCTCCCTCTCTGCAGCAAGCTAACGCTGCGCTCAGAAATGGCTAATGAAGCGTTCAGTTCACCTAACCTCACTTCAAGAGTTATACTTTAATGACAAGAAGAGCTACTGAGGTGGTGAACATACCCGCAAGTTTCACAAGTTGGGATTTGGTTCAGAAACGTGAAGATAAACTTCCTTATCGACAAGATAGCAATAGTCAAGTTAGCCAGAATGACGCTAATGCTACGCAAACTGTGTCCGGTTAGCATCAGGGCGCTTTCTAAGTAAAGCAGGAAGCTAAACATTATTAACGAACACAATGACACTAGCATGTTAATACTGCATTATCTATTAGTGTTTGTTTCAAATCTAACTTATGACCATCACCGCCATTAATGCGGTTATATTGCTATCAACGTTCTTTCATTTTAGTTCGCACGTTTAAGTTACTTTTGTTTTATTTTGAAAGGGCACACCGGATTTTGGTTTCACGGGCTGCCTTGACTTAAATATCAACATAAACACAAACACGCACACACAACGAGGGAATTATGGATGCCTAACCCGGGAATATTTAATCTCCCTTGACTCGTCTTGTGTACTTTGGACCCTTAACTATCAGTTAGGTCTTTGAATTTAAAAACTGTGTCAGATTCAAATAAGACACACAAACTATAGGTCAGAATAGAAACCAGATATGTCTTTCTAGACATATGTTTGTGACATTAAAGAATATTCTTCAAAATAGAAACAGAAAGTGCCTGGTGGTCCCCATTTACGTTAAAGAGGTTGTGGTTCAGTAGCTTATTGTTACGACCCAGCCTCTAGGGGTAGCTGGGTGCAACAAAAATAAAACCAGGTGTTATAGGTGAGGTAAAGCAATTTATTGCTTAGTGACTAAATTAACATAAAACAGGTGATAAAGTAACAAAGTTGGTGGGTGTTGCTAAAATCAAAGAACTGAATAAAACCAAATGAAGGCTAACAGAGTTATTAAGATCTTACTAAAACTAAACTAAACTAAACTCCCCTAACCAAACATAACCACAATAGCAACACCACACCAAACAGAAATTACAAACAAGTGCCCAGTGCACAAAACCAAACCAAAACTGGTGCCTGTGAACACACATCACAAAACGTAGCAAGGGACACGACTCACCACACAATGTGGCTACAGAACACATGAGCAACACTAGCGTCAGTTACACACAGCAAACGCTAATGCTGTCCCTAAACTAATGCAGGGGTTAACAGAGGCCACTAAAAAGTCTTCATAAAGTTAACCACCTGCCAAGCCCAGTACACACAAACACACAGAATCACAAACATAAGGCACCCAACAAATCCCTGTCGCCATGACTGAGGGTTTGTTGGAGGCTTTAAGGTCTCCAGGTGTGGGATGGCTGCAGAGGATTGGCTGATGAGGGAGGGATCGGAGTGGTGGCCCAATCTGGCAGGTCCGGAGGCGGGGAGACCAGGTGCAGCAGAGCAGGTCTTCAGCTTCACTAATCAGCCGAGATGGCCTTCAGCTGGGCTCTGGAGTAGTCTCCTAAGTCAGCTTCAGCTGGGCTTGCACAAACACATTTTTTAAAAAAGCCACCACATAAATACGGCACACTGTTACCAGTGGCCGTAACAACAGTACACACCGGAAGTGAGTACACCCCTTTGAAAGTCACTAAAATGTCAAATGACCCCCAGTTGTATTGTGTTCTCTCATCTTTTTCCTCTTATGAACAATCAAAAACAAACACTTTACAAAGAATATATTGAAAATTCAAGCCCCAAAGTAGAAACTAAATGCAACAAAAGTGAATTTCCCTGTGATCGTCTGTGTTGCTGAAACATAAATGAGTGCACCTGTGATTTCCAGTTAGCAGAATGACATATTTGGTTTGGGTCTAATTACCTGTGTAAACCAGAACTTTCTCAGTTCATGCTCTGTATGTCTTTGCTGTAGCTTTACATGGGAAAGAATCACCAGAGGAATTTAAAAATCTGATAGTGAGACATCACAAAATTGGAAAAGGATGCAGGAAGATCAGTAAACAACTAATAATCAGTGGAAATGACGATGCAGCAGTAATCAGAAGGTATAGAACAAGCCATAGTACCACTAATCAAAGCTGCAGTGCCCGTCCTCCTAAAATGATGTTACTAAGAGTGTGCTGTTTTCACAATTTAGCTCAGGAAAAACAAATGGGCATGTCCTTCAGACTTGGCACAGGGCTTATCAGGGGAAATCAGAGCTTCCTTATTAGTTTAAACGAAGCAAACATCAGCTTTTATAGAAAATGTCCAAGAAAAAAAAACTTTCTTTGGTCTTCAGCATGAAACTGCAAAATGAAAGAAACATGCAAAGATGCCTGACAAATACTGGGAGAACATTCTTTGCTCAGATGGGACCAAGATACTTTTGTTTGGCTCACATGGGGTCCAGCATGTTTGGTGTGAACGTGGTCAAATCTACCACAATGAATGCGTAGTCCTGATAGTGAAGCACAGAGGTGGTTTGATAAGGGGCTGCATGAGTGTAAAAGACTTTGGAGATGACTTTTATAGATACACCGGGCATGTCTGTAGATTAACCAAAATGCTGTCTGATGAGTCTCAATCTGCAGAAGCTTGGCAGAAGAAGAAACTTCCAGCATGATAACGATCCAAAGCACACAGGAATTTGTAAAGAAGGAAAAACATCTAAACTATGAAATGGCGATGGGTGTACCTTGATTTAAATCCAGTACTTTGGTGTATTTTAATGAGAAATGTTGAGCAGTACGACCCCTCCAGACCAGCTGAAAAAAGTCTGTGAAGAACAGCAAAACATCCAAGTCCTGTATCCTTCAAGCCAAGGAGGATTGAGACCGTCATCAAAAATACAAATGCTGAATGGTCTGCACTTATACAGCGCCTTTCTACCTTAGTGGCACTCAAGGTGCTTCACAATGTGTTTTGCTTTCACACATTCACACACCAATGACAACAGAGCTTCCATGCAAGGTGCCTGCCATTGGGAGCAACTTGGGGTTCACTGTTTTGCCCAAGGACACTTTAGCATGTGGAGGAACCGGGGATTGAACTGCCAACCTTAAGATCAGTGGACAACCCGCTCTACCACCTGAGCTACAGTCATCACACTAGGATAAGAGAACATATTAAAAATGTAATGAATGATGGACTGTCTTTTGTCGTAGTCAGTTCCTATTTTTGGGCCTACAGCTTTAATATAGTAAATCTAAACTGTAAGTAATTAGTAAACAAGTAAATACCCTTCTCTCCAACTTAGAAGTAAAGCGATTACTGTGTGGCGATACAGTTTAGAATCATTCAAGTGATACTGCACGGGGGTGTACTCACTTCTGCTGCACACTGTATTAGTAGGTGGTTTCTATTGGAAGTTGAAAATGGTCACTGTTCTACTTAAAGAGACAAACCCACTCTGAATGGTCCAGAGGCAGATCTCAGTTCAGCCTAGGTGAGAACTGATCGTCTAATGACTCGAAGTAACTTGCCACGAACACGACCGACACATTTGATATAGCCTTTTATTCCAAATATGGCACAGGTATTGACTTTACCAAGCATTCTCAGTAACACTTTAATGGCTGTGGCTATAACTACATGGTTAAAAACCATTCATAATGGCGTCTTCACAATTGGCTGCATGCATTAGCCGCAATCAATTCACATATTGTGCTGACATTATTTGGAGCAGGCATTTCGAATAAGTACACAGTGATAAGTAAAGTGACCAGTAAGCCGAGACGCAGAGAATGCAGAGTTGCACAACCAGCAGTTAACATTAAATGGCACCATATTGGCTTCTTCCCAACAACGCACCATCTCTTGGGATGTTAATGTACATAGAGCATATACTAAATATATATACTAACAAACTACTGTTAATGTCAGGCCGCTATAAAGAAAGTTGGAGGTTTAGATTATGCATTTTAGCCGTGTAGTGACTGAAGAAAGCAGTTTTGCATTGACAATAATAGTGCATCTCTGTTGAAAATAAAAAAAATAGAGTGTACATATAGTCAAACCATGCTCTGCTGTGCTCTGGGTTATAAATCCTATATCACCCCTAATTTTTCTTTAACCAGTAACCAGAATTCACAAACTGTCACACACTTTTGTTTTAGTGAGCATAAATGTTCAGTCAGCAGACCTGGGGCTGGTTTCAAAAAGACAATACGCATGACCAAGGAGGATTTGAAAAGCTGACTCAACCTTGACAAACTTAAAGGTTCACTTTCCTGTTTAGTGACTTGTGAGCTTTACTCAAACAGACCTGTTATGTGGCCTGATGGCTGTTAGTTCAGAAAACCTGTGCCTCTTGGAAGATCGTTTTTCACACTGATGACTGAGGTGGGGTTTTCCTGTGTTTGCTAACAGGTGACAGGGTTGTCGAAAGGTGTTCTGAAGAAAGCTTGGGCTTAAGAAGGCAGTCTTTTTTTTTCTTTTTGTTTACATGTCCAACGCAAAACAGAGACCGGCCCATCTCCACCCAACCCTCCCGCATACGGTTGTTGTGAAACCAGCCCCGGGCCACAGAGCAATCTTGCTTTCACATTTGGTTTTTCTCAAATTCCACAGTGTTAACCATCTTACAGCCGGCCTGCCTCTTCTCTTACTATTTTGACTTCGGGGCATGAAGCAGATCAAGAGTAAATGCCGAAAAAGCCGACCGAATGACATCAATTCTAAATACCGCCATCTTCACGTGATACATCATAGAGGCTGCATTCTTGTCCGGAGCATTCAGTAGCATGTATTTTTGATCTGCAGCTATGGGTCCCATTCTGTGTGCAGGTTTGTGCCGTTCTTAGTCGGTAACAACACATCTATTCTGAGGAATCCCACCACATTGCATTGCATGGCATCAACGTTCAAAACAAACCTGCACACAGATGGGACCTGCTGAGTAGCACGGGAGGTTTTTGGGAGGATGGATGAAAGGTTTTAAACTGAGTAGACATAGAAAGTGGTAAAACGAGCAGAAGAGGCATCACCAGGACTCAGGAGTACATGGTCAGCTGAAGCCACTGAAAAGACACAGGCGAAGGAATTACCTCACGATAACAACGAGCCGCAATTATCAAGTCAATCAAATGCTTTATAAATGTGAATTCTAGCCAACAGATTACTTTACCTCCTGGACGTTGACTTTGATAGTCCCATTGTTATCCTTGTCCAAGGTTTTGAAGGCACCTGAATCAGAACAGATGTTAAACCTACAAGACAATCCTTCATATCACACAAAATGGTAATTTCATGACTGGGCTTTAAAACTTACGGCACATGGCATCCAGCCTGACGAGGCAGCCGATGTAGTTGTCAAAATCCATGTTCCCATTTTCATCGCTGTATCTACGAATGATCATGTCAAACAGCTGGTCGTTGAGAGGGAAGCCTGAAGGAGAGACGAACAGGTGAAAACCTCCATTACTCTCTGCTTCTCCATTACTATTAAACAGCAAACTGAATGACACACGAAGTACACAAAGGTACATGCTGTAGGCTTAGGCCTCAGCTGCAAATATACTCAGACAACTGGGATGATAATCAGTGTACACAGGCCACAATAATAAAACTACGCCAGCAGAAGCTAAGTCGGACTTAACCTCACGATACTGTTTGCTGGTTTCCAAAAAGTTCTATAACAAAAATGCGAACACAGTCCTTTACTGCATTTATAGATATTGCTTTACCTGCATTTTTAAACAGCTCTGCAAATATTTAAAACAACAATGTTAGAGATACTAAAAAAGAAGAAACTCACCAGCAGCTCTGAAAGCGTTAGGCAGCTCATCCGCACCAATGACACCCGAGCCATCTGTGTCATACGACTTGTACACTCCCTAAACAGCAACAATAGAAGTATTTAAAGCATATACGCCATCTGAAAGATTTCTGGTAAGCTGAAAACAGAAACAGCTGCTCTCTCAAACCAAATAGTTGTCTGTATGGTGGTAGCAAACTACCTAACCCACCACTACTAAAATAACAATCATATTTAATAGTATTTATACATAAACTATACAGTATAATAAAGAAGACTTCGGCAAACTGTACATCCAGTAGGTCTGATAAACAACATGCTGTATGTACTTTCAGCTTCATGTCCGTCTGTGTTCACTGTTGCTGCAGATAATTAACACAGGCCACAGGAATGCAGCTGCAACCCAGAAACAGATGTGTAGGACTAACCAAATGGGACTGCTGTACTTGCCTGCCATTTTTTTATATTGTTCCAGAGGTGCTTGAATTCATGGAAGCCGAGTTTTCCCGTGCTGTCACTCTGAAACCGCGTTAAGGTTAACAGACAACAAGGCCTCTTCTCTGACTCCAGCTTATCCAAACAGTTGTCTGAGTAGTGGATAATGTAATGTAATATTACATGCCTGTGGTAGGGAATGACTAATCAATTTGCTATTAATATTGATTATTAATAAAAATAAAAGATTTTAATTCCAGCTTTCATTACAGGGATATAAACTTTCTGTTTGCACTTCCATAGTCTCAGATCTCCTCAGAATGTTTGTTCACACTGTGCTATCAGTCAAAGGCCCCATCCACACGAAGCCAAAACACTTATAGTTTCAAAAACGCTCTTCATAAAGACGGAGCCGTTTCAGTAAATCTGTTGGTCTACACTAGGGGTGGGCAATCCTGGTCCTCGAGGGCCACTATCCTGCATGTTCTCTCTTCCAACACACCTGATTCAAATGATCAGCTCATCATGAAGCTCTGCAGAAGCCTGATAACGATCCTGATCATTTGAATCAGGTGTACTCGAAGAGGGAAACATCTAAAACATGCAGGATAGTGGCCCTCGAGGACCAGGATTGCCCACCCCTGGTCTACACGAATTCTTTTCATATACCTGAAAACGATGTAAAACACATGCCAGGCCTGTTGGTGGCGCTATGACGCCGTAACATGAGCATGAAATGCAGAAGAAGTACATTTAGCTGTAATATAGGGTGACTAGCTTCAGCAGTAAACACACGCAACACGGCGCCATTGTTGTTGTCATTTTCTGAGTTTGGCGCATTTATCGAGAGGTGGAGCTATGATGCCAGCGTGTCAGAAAAAGAAGCGGACAGGGCGTAACAACGGTGCCGCGTAAACTGCATTTTCAGATCTTTGCACTCTGGGACTTAGGTTCAAAAATGATCGTTTTCAGACCCCCAAAACGCCGGCTTCGTGTTGGTGATGCACAGGTTTGATGAAGTATTTGTGCGTTTCGACCTGGGCTTGTCTTCGTGTGGACGGGGCCTAAGTTCCATACCGTCACCTGGATCACACAACACATAAACCCCACTAATGACAGGAAGGATACGTCCATGACTGCCACCATGCTCCTACAAGACTCAATGCTGAAACCATCTGTCTTCAGGTCTCCATCTGAAACACAAAACAGCCTTTATTTATATATTTTTAAAAGACAAATTAAAATGTGTGAATATTGTGATATAACGAATCTCAGCAAAGAAAGAAAAACTACAGGAAACACACATGAGGGACGTGTGAGAGCTCTGAATGTAAGAAATGCAAACGTGTCTTACGCTTGGAAATGATTCTGTTCAGGATGTTCATCAGTTCAGCTGGGCTCACTTCCATGTCCTGTATGACACATATTCAACATTAACAAGCCTGAAGAGAGCTGCACAGACACACAGCTGTATTTTGTGGTAGAGTGGACGACGGAGGAACACTCTTCAAACAGTTAAAACAAGCTTAGATGTTCTTATATTAATGAAACTGGACAGACAGTGTGGTTGTTGTACTCATGGAGGACTATAGATTGGCACGGCGCTAACCTCTCCGGCAAGTTGCTGGAAGACTCTGCGGAACTGTTTCTCCTCGTCGCTCTCATGCTGCTCTGCGTATGCAAGTGGTCTGCGTGGTGGAGGCTGCGAGACAGAGGCACCAGGAAACATTAAACACACCGATCATTCGGAGTCAGCAGAACTGTGATGGGCAGATGCAGCCGACACTTACAGGTTCAGACGGGACGAACTGGGCCGGGTCGATGTTGCTGCAAAGACACGATGAAGATGAAAAGGAGAGGTTAAACCACAAAACCACCTTTATTTGGCTTAAACAGGTACTTTGTGGACATTCTCACCTGATAACATCAACGACGCCAGAGAGAAATTTTTTGGCAAAAAACATCTTGTCAACTGTGAATCAAAAGTATACAAAGTGAAATTCGTGAAAGATTTAAATGACAAACACCACCTTTCAAATTCTTGAAAACATGTCTTGATTTAAGTTTACGGCCTGAACTAACTGTCCTTTTATTTTTTATAAATAATCTGTTGATTATTTTCTATGTTAACTGAATAGATGCTGGGTCTATAAATTACCAGAAAATGGTGAAAACTTTTCAATTCACTGTTTCCAAGTTACTTCTATGGAAGCTAGTCAGACTCATCAGATTTTGAATTTTAAAAGCCACTGAATTTCTAACTTGCATTGAAATTATGTGTCTAAATTTAGCTCATCAAAAACTTCAATAACTCAGTTTCACTTTTGTTTTTCCAACGCTTACAAGTAAAAATTCAAAGCACAGAAATTCAAGGTGCTCAAATTTGACGGGCCAAATTCTGATGAGCTAAATGCAGACATAAACAAAATAAAATAGAAATACTTTATTATCCCCAAGGGGAAATTCGGTTGTTACGGAAGTAGGAGTAAAGTTACCACCACCATAAATACAGATAAATAAGCAAAAAATATGCAGCAAGTAAAAATAAACAATAAGAAAAAATTAAATAAAATTCAGACACATAATTTCAATACAAACAAAATCAAAGTTAGAAATTCAACAGCTTTTAAAATTCAAAATCTGATGAGTCTGACTTGTTTCCATGTACGTGCAGCTGTTCTTGTTTCAATACGGTAATTAATATTTTTATGATTTGACTAACTTTCCCTCTTAGCTTTTTTTTCTACAATTCAACCTGTCAGACTGCATTCCTCCTGCTGTAGTGGGGGTGTTTTCTTTAAGGTGTGAGTTAATCCTTTTTTAACCTTGAGGGCGATTCCTCTGTCCTCCTATACATGCCTATCCTTTTTCATGTAGTTGTTGTGTGTCTACATCTTTTATTTTCCTGCTCTGCCACACTGTCCTCATTGTTTACAAGAAGTCTGAATGACAGATAGATGATTATAAACTTCAACTGAATGACAGCTTTTGCAAACACACCTTGGTTTTGACATTTTTAAGGCTTGGGACCTATATGTCTGAGCAGTACCAGTTTAGCATTCTGACAAGCAACAGCATGCTCTAGTTTTCTTTATAGATGCACGGGTTTAATTAGTGACACACCCATTAGCCCCCCTCTTAAAATGCTTCCTGTTATGGAAAAAAACTTCAAAGCCACACCCAGATTGCAAATAATAGATTTGATTGTGAGAGTTCTCAATGACATTTTCCAATTTTACAACGTCCACTCGTGAGTAAAATGTCCTATCGCAACATTACGGCTATGATTAATACCGAGCTGTCCCCCTGCATGACAGTGTATTACTGTAACACTCGGAGATTAGCATTAAGTTAGCCTCTGCTGCTTCTGACTCACCCAACAGCAGCTGCCCAGTTATATTAAAATACACTTTAAACCTCTCAACAGTGCGGATTGAAGACGGAAACCACAGCCTGAAAAGCAGCTAACTAACTTTAGCATTAGCTAGCGCAGCATTCAAGCTAACTGAGCTACATTCGCGTCAAAAACATACAAAGCCGGAAGTACTGCATCTAAGAGTCATCTAACCCGACGTTCGTTTTAACGAAAAACGCTACTTTGGTCTACTAAAAGTCGACGTTTTGGCCACATTTACCGTAAAGTTGAGGCGCTTCGGAAACTTGCAGCAGGATGTTCGGCCGAGCTTGCGTGAGTTCCACTAATTCAGCTGTCAACACGCCAAAAGCTGCGCAGACCAACCGGAGGAGGGAGGTGGACCCCCGGGAGGTTCCATCTCTGCTTCGGGTTAAAGTGAAGACAATTCGAGTTTTTGTATATTGCAATATATATATTTTTCTCTTTATACTGCTTAATGCCTGGTTGCATTGAGTACGGTTAAAGTTTTACCTTCAAATTGTAAATGACAACCTTGTACCGTTACCTTTTATTTGTTTGTTTGTTTTGGACATGCGCAGTGTGATAGCCCCATAAACTCCGACTCACGGTTTATAATGTGCAGTTTTATAACGCTACAGTTTGAAAATACAAACATAATTCGTCGTTCAGATTCTATAATCAGATACTTCCACGCTCGTTTCGACGGAAGTTAAATGTTAATGTTTACAATCGAAGAGTAAACAGTTTTTACGATCCAAAGATGAAGTATTGCGTCAAGATGATTCCGGCTGTTGTGCCAAAAAGTGATCTTTCTGCCAAAAAATGATTTTAGTCCACAACAGCAATTGCCCTCATGTCTCTGCAGAATTTTACCTCCTCTGTGTTCTACATGACCAAATTTAGTAATATATTTTACTAGCTGAAACAGCTTTAAAGGACTAATTCAACTCATTCAATGTCATTTCCACTTGCCAAAAAGTGACTCTAGCACCTACACCGATCAGGCATAACATTAAAACCACTGCTAGGTGAATAACATTGATCATTTTGGTCCCACGTGGGGTTCTGCTGGAAAACCTTGGATTCTGACATCTGTGTTGATGAGACAGGGACACCCAAATAAACACTGTCCCACAACAAGCACACTCCCGAATGTCACTGGCCTACCCCTGCAGGAAAATGCACCCCACCACATGGAAACAACATCAAACTATCAGGAACATGTTGAGGAACATGGCAATGGCCCAACATGTTGATTTGACCTCCAAACTTCCTACACCCAATTGTGATCAAGCATCAACAGGATGCAGTGGAACAAGTTTGATTGACAGAAGCCCCACTGCAACAAGCCAGAGTACCCAAAGGATCCAGTGTCAACATCCTGGTTCCAGACCCCATAGGACACCCTGAGAGGTCCTCTTGTCCATGCCCAATGGTTCAGAGCATTTCTGACCACATAAGAGTGACCAACACAATATTAGGCAGATGGTCATAATGTTATGCTTGAGTACATTGTGACTGAAATGTTGATACAGCATCAAAACGGCTTGCTTTCATCATTATTTTCATTGTCGATGAATCTGTTGATTATTTTCTGCATCAATTTATCAGTCCTTTGGTTTGTAAAATCTCGGAAAATGGTAGAAAAACGTCAATCAGAGTTTCTGACAGCTCAAGACGACGTCCTCATGTGTCTTGTTTTGTCCACAACCCAAAGAGATTCAGTTTATTGTCATAAAGAGTTAAAGAAACTATAGAATATTCTAATTTTAATATATAATATCAGAGTATATGAGCTGTTTACTTGATGGGTGATGTTCATTTAGTGCTATAACAACTTTATTCAAACATATAATAATACATAATACTTGTATAGCGCTTTTCAAGACACTCAAAGATGCCTGACAAAGTAGGTATGAACACAAAACAGAAAATACAAATAAATACAGTATATATATGCTTTGAGGCATTCAGTTAGAAGGTTCCCCTTTAGGGTTATGTGGTAATTAATATTGCGCAGTCTAATGTACCTCCCCACATCCAACGACACTACCAGGACATTTGTTGGGATTCCTTTGTCATTCTGAACATGATTATCCTCATAAGTCCTCATAAATGCAGCAAATCTGTGCATGATGGAAAAAATAAACTCATCAGATCCACTGCAGGTCCACCTCCTGATCTGCTGAAGGTAAACAAGACAACCACAGAGCTCTCTTGTGGCCAAGTCATGTAACGGCACTGTTACATAAACACTGCTGTAGAAAAGATGACCAGCACAATGAGAAAATATAACCTGAAGAAACACCAATATGTGAATAGGTTGCTACACGTGTTGCATAAAATAAAGCATATAGAACATTTCAGGTGCTGTGTGGAGAAATTTGTGAAGGGAGGGCAAAGGAAGGAACAGCTGGTGATGCAAACAGGAAGTCCTCCATTGACCAGGGAGTCTCATTAAACGTTGCTTGGTCCGGCCTTCGTGGTCAACATTTGTGGGCGGTGTCCTTCAGAGGATACGCGTCACCATGACAACTGATTTGTTTTAGTTCATTTGTTCACATCAACTGGGAAAAACAAGCAAAATAGCGGTTGGTGTTGTTTACCTGCAAACTATTAGCTCCTTACTGCTGTTGCTTCGGGGCTGCACAGTGGCCCGGTGGTTAGCAGCGTCGCCTCACAGCTAGAAGATCCCTGGTTTGCGTCCCGGTTAGGACACCTGGGATCTTTCTGTGTGGAGTTTGCATGTTCTCCCTGAGCAGCGTGGGTTCTCACCAGGTACTCCGGCTTCCTCCCACAGTCCAAAAACATGCTGAGGTTAATTGATTATTCTAAATTGTCCGTAGGTGTGAATGAGAGTGAGCTTGGTTGTTTGTGTCTATGTGTAGCCCTATGATAGGCTGGAGACCTGCCCCCTCCCACGACCCTACAGAGGATTAAGCGGTGTATAGAGGATGGATGGATGGATTTTGTTGTTTCTCAATAGTTCGGTACATGAGTCAATTATGGAAGTACATGCAAGACAAATGGCATGTAAAATGTTTTAATTTACCATCTTTTTCCACTGTTTTCCCACCGACAAAGATTAGTCTGACTTCAGGTCCTGGTATTGTGTTGTTCCCAATGAGAACCACCTTTTCAGTTCCAGTTCCAGTAGGCTATTTATCTTTGGTGGATATGCTCAGAACAACTCTAAATGAGGTTCGGGAACCAGACCCACCCAGTACTGCATTGGTGGAGGTGAACCTTAAGACACTAGTTCTGGTAGGTTTCAGTGTTCAGACAGTTCTCTAAATGTATGATGTATCTGATGATGTCCAAATGTAACGTCAAGATGTACTACCACAGCTCAAGAATAGTTCCAACGTGAAAGTTCTTGCAGCATCCAGGACATTACCGAACCATCTCTTGGACGTCCTCTTTGAACATTCTTGAACATCATGTATGCATGTTGGCAGTGTGGTGGTTAGTACTGGTGCCTCACAGCTAGAAGGTCCTGGATTCGCTTCTTGGCCTGGGGTCTAGAGTTTGCATGTTCTTCTTGTAAGGGTTCTTACCTGGTTCTCCAGCTTCCTCCAACAGTCCAAAGACTTACTGAGTTTAATCGGTGATTCTAAACTATCCGTAGGTGTGAGTGTTCCTGGTTTTCTGTCTATCTGTGTGGCCCCGCAATGAACTGACGATTGATGTAGCAAAATTTCATTTGCACTTGGATGGATTGTGTTTTGTAATGTGACGATCACAAACAAGTCTGGGCATGACTGTTAATCAGAGCACTTAATAGACCTGACCCTGAATGTGTTTTCCACGATTTTGTTATTGTATGTGATTATATTGTGACCAGCGTCGAGCGCCAAGGTCTAACAACAGCGAGACCATGAGACGTCTCGGCTGAGGAGTCTCTGTTGTCTTCATGATGAAGGTGAAGCTGTGCTGTTTGAAGGACAGATGCCACTTCAAGTTTGCATTTGTTGTTTTCGTCTGAGCCAGATCTCTGAACGCGAGCCTCGTGTCGGAGAAATTTTCACTCTGCATTTCTCTATATTATTCATTGCCACTCCTTTTTTCTCAGGAAAATACAAAGACAAATAAGACTCCACTTTGATTACTTTTCCACAACAGCGATCTGTCCGAGTCAGCTGGGATAAACTCCAGCTCCCACCACAACCCTACAGAGGACTAAGCGATGTATAGATAATGGATGGATGGATGGATGGATGGATGATACGATCCGTCTGTACAGATGATAGTGCAGCTGTGTTCACCTGTCACACGGGGCGAGCTGTTGTATAGTGTTATGGTGAAAGGTAGGGATGATTTCTCTTCATGACAGCGGAGCTCTGCTGTCTCTGCAGTGTGTCATGGAGGACTGGGATGGATTGTCCAGTATTTCACTGTATCAGTATTATTTCTGGACCTTCCACTGACTTAGAAAACATAAATCAAGTCAATATATTCTGCTTCACTAACCTTTACTGAATCATACGACAGAACAATTACACTGAGCTTCATTTAGCCTTAGACCCCCATGAAGCTTCTTTATAGACCATGGTTGGTCCCTGGACCCTAGCTTGAGAACTACTGCATTTGACAGCTGAACCTCCACTGGAGCTGCAGCAGGATGCCACATCGGTATTTTTCTTGCCATAAATCTTACCATTTTACTTTGCTATATCTATAAATAAAAGATTTCTTTGGAGAGGAATATTTTATGGCCGTTTCACAGAGGAACTGGAGCGCTGTTAAAAAACCTCGAACAATCCCTCTGAAGATTTGCCAACAGACTTTGGGCATGTTTAAATATGATAGCACACCACATTGAATAATTAAACACAGCTTAATGAGAAGGGAGAGTAAAATTGTGTTTTCATTTATTTTGACAAAATCCCATTCTATGATAATTGGATCATATAAAGCAGTGATTAGCCCAGTCTCGTGATGGATTGTGCCAAGTCTTTTTGTTCACTTATCAGGACTGTGTCGAATATTATCAGGGAAAACTTGTCTGGTTCGACACCCACACCTGCCAAGCCAAATAGCCGCCGACCATGGACCACAACGTCCCTGCAGCCCCACTGGGGATCTCCGTTGCATGTCACTTCTCATCTCTCTGTCCCATCATTTCCTGTCATCTCTCTACTGTCGACTCACTAATGACACACAGAGATGCCACTTTATAGGTGGACACATCAGGGGATGCGGTTGTAATTAGTTTGTAATCTTTACACGGCAGAAACCAACCCCGACGAGCCGTATTCTATCTTTCAGCTTTACAGAACATGTGATGGACATTCGTGGCCAACTGGCACGAAAATGGTTGATTATGAATTATTTGAATAATGGCACAAAGATCAAATGTTGGCTTTCATTCTCTCTCATGGCTACATGGGCCAAGATGGTCCGGAACAGAACAGCACCCCCCTCAGGCTCGACTGGCTCAACGCAAGAACTTTGAGTTTGTCCGTTGTTGTTTGTGCTGCTTCCAAAGTGGCACCACAGCCCTGCAAATATAACTGTGGCCAGCCTTTGGATGCGCAGACTGATAGAGAGACAATGTGTGTGCGTGTAAGTGCTGAATGAAACCAGAAGGTGGAGTCAGAGAGCACGAGCTGACTTACACCAAACCCTACATCCTCTGCATTCACCATGCAAATATTCTAGGTACAAGCAATTTACATAAATGTAGATCCATCTCCAATTATCTAAATATAACTGCACGTTTCATTCACTGAAGTTAACCTCTCTGTCTGTGCTGTTGCATTTTAATCAGACCGGTAAACCTCTTTTTCTATTTTTTGCCGCATCGAGAATAGAGAGCATTTAGGTTTCATTCTTTTACTTTATTATTATTATTACCAGCTAACAAGCGACTCTTCCAAACGCCGTGTGAGCAACCAGCTAACCTATTATAATTAAAATGACTTAGATGTGCTTTTAGAACCTTTAAATTTTGAATAAATCCCATTCCCATT
Organism: Dascyllus trimaculatus; assembly: GCA_024666655.1. Lineage (NCBI taxonomy): Eukaryota > Metazoa > Chordata > Actinopteri > Pomacentridae > Dascyllus > Dascyllus trimaculatus. The sequence goes on along the minus strand of CM045459.1, from coordinate 6,718,307 downwards.
AAAATTATAGAGGGAACATTCATCACAGTCTGTTTCCATAGATTTTTAATGGAGTTGTGACACATATTTTTTAATGTTTTATCCAGATAAGCGTTGTGACACTCTGACACATTGACAGTCGAGTCTCTTGTGTGTCGACTTCAGGAAACTGACTGAGTTTGTCACTGCTCTGTTTTTATCATGGCTACATCTCCTCTTAATCCCTCATGGCCAGTCCTATCATGGTTGCCTTGACAGTGGAGACACTTCGCCCGCTCTCCCTGCAACTGATAAGTCTCAGTACTACTTTGTTCTACGGCGCCACACATAGAAATAGGATTCACAAGGCAACATGTACATGAACAGTGTTTCAATGCGTGCCTGCTGCTATTAGCAATAACGTACAATTTCAAAACACCTCCTGGTCCTGCCTCTTAATTCTTTATTTTTCTTGAAAGCTATAAGTGTTGATGGCATGATGATGGTTATATTTCAGACTTTCCTTCCTCACCTCAGCTCTACAAATTTATTCAAAATGAATGTTCTTCAATTGCTGGCGTATAATTTACAAAACTGTAGGCTTGATTGTTGCAACTGCTGTTTACAAGGTTATTAAATTATACATACAGCTTGGTTAGACATTGCATCACTCGCACTTGACTACATGAATGCAATTTTGTTGCTGCAAACTAAACATCCCGTATATCAGGGGTTCACTGTGCAGAGCATTGTACTCTTATCATAACAGAGTATATAGGTGCAGTGCATTTGGAGAACATGACACACTGTGAGACTTTCTGAATGTACGTGCTTCAGTATACGCAGAGTGTAACCCGATATTTAAAATGTGATAATATATGATGTTGAGTGCAGTAACAGTGATATGTATCCCTCAGATCCCACTCCAGCTAAAATTACTCCATCCATGAAATAGAGGTATCCATGGTTACTTCAGGAGCCATGTTAAAGGGTGCCTCAGTGTATTCTCTAGCAGTTTCCACCTTTTCCCTCATTCATCATTTGAAGGAAATCACTGTGCCACCTCAAGGTTTTCCGACAGCCACAATTTGGCTTTGCAAATGAGATTTGCAGTGAATAACCTCAATAATATTGATGAAGATAGACTGGCTATTAAATATCTCTGAATTATGAATGCAAAGCGTATTACGGCTGCGGTTACCTGCTTGACTTTGCCCGAGTGAAATGCAGAGCTTGTGTAGTTCAGCGCTACAGAGGCTGCAGGGTGAAATATTGTATAGGAGCATCCCCAATACGACATATTTGCAGTCTTCAGAACAACCTGTTACCTTGACAACGCAGTTTTATCATTCAAGCCCATTGCTACCTTCTCTCACAGCAGGAATCAAATGTGCCTTAAATGTATACTGCTGCAGGGTTTTACACCTCAGTTCAAGGTAGAAATGAGACATCGGATGGGTTGGAGATGTGCAGAAAATTTTGAATTATGATTTCAATCTAGTGCTGCACAGTGGACCATGTGAGGTGATTTTCTTGCCATTATAATGTTAGGAAGGTGCTACTGGTGTAAAATGCTCCCCAAAAAAAGCAGACTGGGTGATGTGATTCAGGTAGATAGGAGCAGATAGCATCATTAACGCTGAAAATGCCACTGCTGTTCATAGACACACTCGACGAGCATTTAGAGCAGTCAAGATATTCTCGTCATGACATGGCATTATGAGGGATAAACTGCAGGGGATGAGTTCATCAATTCAATCTGGCAACACGTGATTCCCCAAATACCAGTGACCTCAGGACGGTTACTATTTCCAACGACTTACTCACGCAGTTATATGCCTAATTGTCGGGCCATTTGCAAGTTAGTTAGTCATTCTGACAATGGTTATGCAAGCTACAAGCAAGCTTTTCATGAGGCTAGCCCATCTGCTGCCGTGTCTTTTTCACCGGATTCCACAAGCACCTAGAAAGGACTTCAGATTTTCCAAATTAAATCAGCTATGCCATTTAATCTCTTGCTTTATAAACTTTCTTTTTTAGAAAATTTAAGCTCATGAGTGCAGAAGCTCTTCGAGGGAACATTTTCTCCTCTGGACAATTTTAACAATACGGCCAAACTATTCATTATAATTCAATCTTCTTATTATTTACAGGCACCAGTTTCCTCCATGCATTAAGAGCCCTCTTCACACCGCAGCTCTGCAGGAATAACCTTTTTGTGGAAAAATACTGAATTCATTTTCTCAGTTTCATTTTCTTCGCTTTAGTAGGTTCATTTTAAACATGCCAGCTCTAAAAAGTACTGCATTTTAGGAGCCATTGTAAAAGAAAGAGGCACCGTGGACGTGATCTCAGTAAAGCTTCAGCCCTCTGCGTGTGTGATGTCACCTTCCTTGCTTGTGTAGCTGCAGAGCTCAGAAGATTAGGAGTGTATTTGCTGGATAATGAACAAGGTCAAACAGCGTAGGAGGAATGGCTGTGTGCTGCATGGCTCATGGATGTCATTACATAAAAGTCATGTTGCAGAACTTGAACTGTACCCATTAACTCAACTGCAGTTCCATGTCGAAGTGACTGGGACTGTGCTCAGGGCTCGCACAGAGTTTGCATTCAATTATTTGAAATATAATGTGATTTAGGAGTGCATTTACTTGTGAATGGGTACATTTGCTTGTACATCGATAATCCCGCGCCAGCCCGGTTCAAGTGAAACCAATTCCAATGCACTGATAACCTCTTTAATTTGATTAATGGCAGCTTATTTGGGACTACATTTATAGTAACGATATCGACTTGCATTGAATGTTAGGTATTAAACAGCCATATTATCCACCTCTGGCACACTGGAGAACCGCGGCTCTGGAGAATTTGCAAATAAAATCTGATCTATTCAACATGATTAAACAGTAAAGGCCTTTCAGTCCCAGAATTGCTGTATTACTGCATAACACTGCCATAAGGAGCCTTTATAAATGAAAGGTTTTCATTACCCTGCAGGGCGTCAGTTGAAACTTTGAATGGTCTGAAATGACTTAAATGCCTGTTCAGAGGCTTCTCCAGTATAAAAGAGGAAATTGCTGGATTGCTAGCCATAGTATGGCTGTACTGATGATATTACCAGTTTATTGGTTTGTTGGTTCACCACGTAATATTTCAACAACTACTGTTTCCAAAAACATTCAGATGGACATTCATTGCCCTCAGAGGTTGAATCGTAGCAACTCTTGTAATTTGTCCTCAGTGGCGTCACCAGCAGGTTCACAATGGTTTGGTACAATGTTGGCGTATATGGTTTGGAGTAAACTGTCCCAACAACTATTGGATCATTGACGACAGCAAACGGATGAAGCTTTAAACCTGCATTCTTCCCAGCAGCCAGCAGAGGGCGACTCCTCTGGCTGTAAAAAGAAGTACGATTATATAAAAGTCTATGAGGAAATGATCCTACTTCTCACTTCAGTAAACATTTTCTCAATGATTTTATGTTCTCAATCACTAGTCTCTACATTTTTTGAATACAGAAAGATGTTCATTTATAGTTAAATACTCTTGGCTTCAAAACAACACTCCATAAACCAGTGAGTGACTGGTCATGTCCATCTTTTTTCATCCGGTATTAATGTCATGCCATCGATTTATGACCAACCACCTACAAACCTAATGATATTCTCATCAGTCTCAGCTGTATGTAGTGTTAAGAAAATGTTAGCATGTCGATACACTAAACTTAAAAGATGAACATAGATAGAAAACACTGGTTTCCTGCTAAACATCTGCATGGTAGCTGTCAGTGTGATAGGTATATAAAGATTGACAGGCTTCCTGAAAGTGACATCTTGATTTCCCCCTGGATGCTGGTTGTAGTAGAGGCCATAAACCTGTCCATTCTATGTTAGCAGATGGGACAATAAAAATCACCTCTCCAATAAAAATTTTCCCAGTACAGTAACTGTCCTATTAGGCACTTCTTATCACATTGATGCTTGTAAAAGCGTTTGTTTGGCGTGATTGATAGCTGCTACCCTCCATAAGCATGTTATTGTTTGTTTCAAAATGAGTTGCTGAGCAGTAAACAGCACTAACCGATATTCTCAGATATCTGGGGCATCTACTGTACAATTTATACTGCGGTTTGAAGGCTAACCTCCTAATGCTAATGTAGCTAGGAAGTTAAGTGCACAAGCAATCTATAGGAAAAAGAGACTGGTAAGTTACTAGTCAGGTGCTAATTGGTTTTACCTGTGAAATGTCATGTAAAAAAATGCAAACTATTCATTCTAAAGAACTTTGGTCACATCATAAGAGCAGGATTCACTAAAACAGTGACGAAGGAATTGTTTCTGTGGAACATTTGCATGCGGGGAGGTTAGGCCGAAAAACTGTCGTAAGTCTACTTTTTTACGACAAAACTTGAAACTTGAAATTCTTAGCGTATAGTTTGTGGAAGGTGAGGAGAAAGCCGCGTGAAATCCACGGCCAAGGGGAGGCCTGTATCAACAGATAATATCTCCAGTACAAGACGACATTCTTTAAAATTTTGGCCTCACAAGGGGAGAAAGTGGTGACATGTTGTCCATCTCATTAGATCTGTTTTCAGGTTAAGGTGTGTACAGACTCTGCTCTCCAGTGGACGGAACAACTTGCATCTCCATCAGTGTGTAAGAACAGCGTTGGTCAGACATGTCTGTGGAGACTCTCAGTCATCCAGGTCATGGTTATCCTCATAGTTTCAATCCTAGCATCTGGACTTAGCTTGAGTGTCGCTTCATCAGTTCTAAAAGGTTCTTTTAGATGAGCGGTGAAACTCAAGCAAGTCCAGACACTACGATTGAAACTACGAGGGTGGCGTTGGTCAGGTTATTCTTAGCAGAGCTCCAATTAATGAATCAGCCAAAATAAATGAGAAAACCTGCGTTTTGGTGCGTGTAAAAAAGAGCGAATTAGCCTCATTCTAAAAAAAAAAAAAAATCTCATAACCTCAGTTTATATTGCAGAGACTGGCTGTGTTCAAAATGTGATCTCAGAGAAGACAAACATTCGAAGCTGTTCCTTGAATGAAACAAAACCTTCATGTTTGCAGATGGACTCTGGCCAAAGTCGCTGCCGCTATAAAGTAACAAAACAAGCTTTTTGTACGCTGAAGAGCACAATGAGGTACTAAATGTAGTGTTCGCTGTCTGACACCCTGCCCTCAGGAAACAAACCCAGCCACCAAATAAATCCATGTAAACCAGGTGTGAAATTTAAGCCACTTCTCACCACACAGTCGCTGCACCTTTAGCCGATTCCTCATTGTGGGAGCATGTTGTCCATGTAAACACGGTGATTGTCAAACGCCTAATATGCGCTCGGATGCGGCCCTTCAGAAATCGATCTATTCATAGAACGTGTTGGTTGCAATTATGTAAACACTCGACCTTTCACTCACAAGTGAGACAGAGCAGAGGGACGAGGTGGAGAATAAAAGGAACAGAAGACAAGTGATGTTAAAATGAACATTTATAATGACTCTTTGTTGCCGTCGCAAAAATAATCTTTAAAAAACAATTCAATTATTAACACTGAAATGCTGACTTCACTGGTAGTCCACGAGTCATAAAACACAACTCACTGAATTTCTTTTACAAACACAGTACTACAGTTACATTAAATAGTCATTACCGTTAAATCTATTAATGAATAATGCTCAAATAAACTAATAATAAAAACAATGACACTTTTAAAATCCTCTCATTCCCTCACCAAAGTAGCTGTTGTCTTTTTTAATCAACAGTGTATCATTTAGAAAATATACTGCTTCTGAGATGTTTCTCTGACAAAAGCAGAAAACAGACTGGCAGCATAACAATAATGGTACATGAGCTCAAACGTTGTACAATTAGGGTGATGTTTTTCAAGGGGAGTGGAAATGGGACGTAACCATTCCAGTGATCTAACATTTAGTTATGCAGGCTGGCAGCCTTTTGGCTCAGTATGGAATTATTTGGCACTCTTGCTGACAAATATTTGCCATAAAAAGCTTTCACACTTTTTTTTTTCTAAAATGGCACAAGAAGGCATTTTCCTTTCTGAACATATTCAGAGGACTTTTTCATTTTAAAAGACATATAAATGCTGTCCTAGAAAGCCCTTTAGGTAGTTAACACTGTGGACTTTCACAGATTCTCCTCGCTCGTCACAAATGAAAGACAGAACCGTCGTCGCTAATATCAAAGAGAAATGCACCCAATCAACAAAACATCACTTTGCTTAGGTTGGAGTAATTGATTTTATGCTGTCAGTCCATTTTTTTCTGAGATGGAAAGAACAGAGGTTAAACAACAACGTAAAAACCGAACACCGAAAAGAAAATTTACAATGACATGAAGATGTTTGCAAGGTACTGGCATGCTTTCCTCAGTTTACACTTAAGCAAGCGCTCAACCCTGCAGAATTGTCCAGATAACCAGGAAACAAAAGGAACAGTCTGGCAGAGTTTGACAGTAAAAGTGGTGTAAAATATCCAACACATATATGAGTTCTTGGTGGATGGAGAAGGTCAACAAAGTTCATGGGAGGTTCAGAGGGTCGAAGACAAAAATGGCCTCATGTCTGGTTGGCAAAGAATCCTGTATTTTCTCAGACGAAAGGGCTCAGAAATACCTTAATCCGTTTAAAGGGTGGACACAGTAGCAGGTGCTCGGTGTAATGGAACACAAATCGTGATATCGTGTAGGCTGAGAGAGTGAGACTCAGGTAGAAGAGGTTTCAAGAGAGGAGCGAGCAGCCTTAGCCAGTTTGTAGAGTTTAAAACCAGTCCTAGCCTTCTTGTGAAAGGGCTCCGTGGGGGTGGATGAACGTCCAGAATACATTTGGGAGTGAAAATCAAAACAAACATGGCAACTTTTGGAATGATACTGCAATTCGTTTGGCATTTGGATGTGAAGCAGCAAATGCAGCGACAGGGGTGTGCAACACAAAATAATGAGACAGAAACACCGTCCCTATAACCATTCAGCGGCTTCCTCTGTGATCTTTCATCAATGTCGAGGCGGCAGAGGCAATCATCATTTTGCTGGTGCCGATTATGTCTCTCAGATCTGACTGTTGTGTCAGCCAGGTGTTGAGCTTGCATCCCTCAGTGCCTTCAGTCCAGTGCTTGGATCCCAATTTGCTGGAGAAACGAAAACCACTTTTAACTTTTTGGGTTTTAAAAGCAAAAGAGGATGCAAAGAAAAAGAGGACAACGGCGTAACAGATCCGTCCCGGTTTCCACATGTCGGTTCAAAACAAAGCACGCAGTGATTGACACAGACCTCTGCTGAAGGGAATGTGAAGGAGAAGCCTTCGAGTGAGGAAACAGGTGCTACTTTTCTATTTTGTCTGAGACTCCAGCCCTTTCCATCATTCATGAGACCCGACGGGATCAGGGAATAAATAAACAAAAGTCACATCAGAGCAACAGCAAAGAAAAAAAAAAAAAAAGGCAATAAAATAAACTCAAAACTGTTGAAAGCCAACATGGTTTGCTTCATTTCACACCCAATATGACCCACTGATCAGTAAAGTGCATTTATGCAACACCAAACAAACACGATAATGTTGACAGCGAATCGGAAGTTGTGTTAAAACATATCTGGTTCATGACTGCGGCCGTGTGAGGCCTACCTGACTATAGGTGAAATCTGTTATTGACATAGATATTAACTCTACATGTATTTGACATTCCTGCCCTGAATTTACATTAAAGACCGATAAACATTCGACAGAACTTAAAAAAAAAGTAAATGGGTACATTCATAGATTAGATCTGGGCTTTCAAGCTGTGACGTAAAGAAAACCTAAAACCATTATGAGGCAGGTTACATGAGGTTTAACCTGTTCGAAAACAAATGCATGTCTGATATCCTAAAAACACAAGGAGCCAATGCACTGAGTAACATTTTCACGTTTGCTTGTTTCACATTTTTAATACTCCTCACTGCACCTAAAAATCTAAATATCTTCTCTGATGATGCCAAGAGAGATGATCGATGAGAAATCTGATCTCAGATGTGTGTTTGTGTGTGTGTCTGTGTCTTTTTTTTTTTTTGTTCGTTTTCGGGCCAACATGACAATAATGAGCTCCCTCCCAACTCACAACATAAAAAAAAAAAAACCTTTTTTTTTTTTAAAAAACATGAGGCGAGTAAACTTAAGTGCTTTACATTTGACTGCATGCAGCGTTATGTCTTTGAATGTTGCGAGACACCCCCGCAAATTTTTGTAATTTTTTTTCCTCCATAATTTACTTTGATACCATGCAATAGAAGACGTGCAAAAAGATAACACCTAACTCCACAAACACATTTTTGATTGTTAATGGCTATGTTATGAATGCTTATAACATGTTATGCTTAGTCCATGCTGGCCTATAGAGACATTTGTGAGAAAACAGCAGTACTTAAGCCACAGGTCAAACAAACACACAAGGGATGCATGGAGTGTAAAACAACATGGATCCATAAAAATCACAATCTTTAACTCTTACTCTATGTACCTATGGGATAAAACAATGCACAAAAAGTTCTTTGTCCTTTGTTTTCTTAAGTAATGTATTTGATTATCTTTTCTTAACTTAAAAGACAGTGTTTGATTGGCACTTGATCAGCACTTCTAAACAAGTTATTGATATCTAACATTTGATCGCACATCTACAATTTCAGAAGCTGCGGAGGTCTAGTTTGGCACAGGTTGTACTATGGAGTCTATTATTACTTTTACTATCTTACCAATACTGTATAGTATTCTATACACCTCGTTTTATGCTCCAGCCTTTTAGAGCATGTTTCTAATCAACAGACCAGACATCTTTTCAACTAAAATATTTTGTATAGTTTACTTATCAAATAGCAGCATTTTCATAACTTACAAAAAGTACATGTAAACCTATTCATTCAAAATCTTAGTAATTTCAAAGGTTCATACAACAGACATAAAACACAAAACAGGACAACATGCTACTATATTGCTTCCAATATTCTTTACATTTTCTTACTGTCAAACTAAATCATCAATGACAGAAATATGGACACCACCGGTCGATGATGAGTCATCATAATGCACAAACAAATCGCGAAGCTAATCTTAATCAGGCTTAGTTGGCACTCTCATCATCCACACAAATATAACATAGTTTCACATTGTATCGACAACGCTGGACTGCATTTGGACTACAAACTAGAATAGCTACAATAAAGTACATATAGATCATATGACATGACATATTGTATTCCACAGAAATGAATTCTAGTCATTTTTCAGATAACAGGATATGCATAAAGGATGTCATTGTTTCGGCTTGAGGTCACAAACAAGTTCCCACCTTACTCTCGCTCTCTTATGCATTCTGTCCTTACTATGCGGTTTGGAGGCTGAAACTTGAGCTCAGCCAGTGTATGAATATTTATTCAACCAAGATTTGCCTTCTTCTGGGAAAACTGCTATCACTTTCTCTTCCCTTAAAAGGCCATAGATCGCCGTCTGAACCTGTCTAAATCCTACTTGTTCTTCTTATAGAGGGAATCTGATACTTTGAGCTAACTCTGCTGGTTGGTCTTGGTGGGTGTCACAGTTTCGGAGGCAGGTGTTTTCTGTGCATTTTAGCCTTTTGTGAACTCTACGGCCTGGGAAAATATTTTCATACCCTCGCGACCTATAGTGCATAACTCCCACCAGCAGCACATCCAACACACCGCCCATGAGAAGACAAGACAGGAGGAAGGAGAAAGAGGGGGAGAGCACAGTGTAGGAAGAAGCACAGACAGGGACTGGGACACGGGAGGAAAATCAGAACGGCGAGAAACAGCAACATGCAGGGGAATAAAATGTTGAGAGAAAGAGGAAAGTTAATGAGGGGCAAAGAGAAATAGCGTTTGGCACTATGTATTGATCAGAGAGCTTTGACAGAGAGAGCTCCCTGCAGTCAAGCAGTCCAGTTGCATTGATAAAACATCCCCTTGTTTTGTGCTTGTATCTTATTATATGCTAAAATCTTGGGCAGTAAAAGGTCATCGTACGCTATGATTTCACTGGTGGCCGGATTGTAGCTATGGATGACTGCGAAGCCTTCCAGACACGTAGTGAAAGGAAAGTTTTCGGGTTCGGACAAAAGGCCCACTGTTGCAATTGCCACGCGTAATATGTTCAGACACAAAGAGTTTGTTTGAAACACTTTCAAAGCCGCTTACTTTCAACCATGAATTATGAAAATGACAAGGCTATTCGTCAAATTTTCCAAAAAACGGGAGTGGTTCTGATTTTTTTGGACACTACTCAGCACCAACCCTCACAGCCGTGTATTCAGGAAGCTGATCATAGAGCTTGGGTTGATGGGGACAATTGAAAGATGTCTTTAGAGCAAGAGGGGGGAAGTGGACGTAGTGGGACTGGAGAATACAGTGCAGGAAAAATGTGGTGAGAATAATTTGTAGTTTTGCTGATCGGAAAATGTCTGCGAATTTAAGTGCAGTGCATTGGTAAACAGAAACATCACAAGACGCTGGAGTATAAATGCTCTTGTGGCGAAATCCCTCCCCGTCAGTATTGGTAGGTCTTGTGTATGTGACATAGATGTGCACATTAAAATATACTCACATCCCAAGCAGGGACAGACACGCTTTACATTGTGTTCTTAATGTCTCACAGTGCAGTCTTCAGAGACCCAGTGTACTCAGGATGAACACTATGGATAGCAGCACAGAAGGAAGCCAAGGTAATCTTCGAGTGCTTAGAAATGCTCTAGACAATTAGCCTGCCTGCATTAGACAAACAATTGCCCATAAAAGACAACGATGCCAAAACATTTTATGTTTTATTGTGTGCTCCACCCGAGGTTAGTGAGCTTTAACGTGTTTTGGGAACGATAACAGGCTGCCTGGTAGAACTGCAGAATCGTCTTTTTTGTTTTCTTTTTTTTTTTTTGTCTTGATGCAAATTGGGAAGGACGGCTCACAGAAAAAAGTGAGTCCAAACCTTCTTTTCAAGTGTCATTCTACTTCCCTTTCATTAGTGTATGTCTCTTGACTATTTGGTACCCTTAATGTAAAGGCAATAGTTTCTTTGTTCACAGATATTGGTTCATACAGCTTTTCTTATCAAAATGCTTTTGTAGTGCTTTGTTCCCTTCGCGAACTGAACTGGTTAGACACTGCTTCAAGGTAGTCCGAGCTTTAAGTTTATACTTGGGAGATAAAAAAACGTCTGACTAAGGCAAAAATATCAGGTAATATCTGTCTGAGGATGGCCAATTTTTCGTTTTAAAAAAAGAAAAGAAAGAAAGGCCTGCATTGGGAGCAAGAATGGACTTGAAATATTAAGACTGGATTGCTTCATCGTCACAAAATGCTGAAATCAATCATTTGTCATTAGGTGAGAGAGGCTGGGTTAGATCCAATGGGCTACTAATGGCTGGACGACACATCAGCTATTTTAAATCAAGTAAAGAGATTAGTCGCCAGAGAGATTTTGATTTCATGGTAAAGGAGATATAAACCTAATCCTATAGCACCAAGAAAGGGTTAAACAAGAACATATTCCTGTGTGTTTGGAGCTGTGACTGAATATGCAAATATGTTTCAGTGTTTGTGCGTTTGTGGGAGCGTCATCTATGTGTGTTTATGTAAAATATATTTATACATTCCTGTGTGTCTCCTCTATCCTCTCACATTGATTATTTAACCCCTGAACTATACTTGCAGACAGCAACAGTGAAGTTCAGACTGGGTTTGAGTTATACATTTCTTTCACTGCAACACAATATTTGATCCCTGTAAATAAAAAATAGCATTAGGCTAATATTGTTTTTACATTCAGATCAACCTGCATTCACAGGTTTAAATAATCTATTTGTGTTTGAATGAGACCATGTCAATAAATAAAGGATGAAAATATAAAATACCCAAATTTAGAAACTTCAATTATGATATGAGCCAGAATTCAACATATGTCAACAAAGATGTGATTTTTTTTTAAAGAAATTATACTCAGATTGCTTCCCCATAGACTGAGATGACCTCAGGTGCTTGTCATAAAACCTCCCCCTGTTAACAATGCCTTCTGCATCGTACACAAAGAGCAAGGTTTGTAAAACAGCTCTATTAGCTGGTTGGAACTTCATCTGACATGCTCAGCTCACCGGGAGCTGAGGTTTGCAACTGAAATGAAAACCAACAAAACCAAACACAAAAAGGAAAATAAAACAGCTATGAGGTTTTGGAGGAGGGTGAAACCCTGCGGCCTCACCCTTAAATCTGCAGCTTGGCAGTGGACCAGTTCAGCTTACTCTGATCACCATCGTCAAAAGGACTCGACACAAACTTTTAAAAAACATCAGGACGTCAGCCCTAAAAACACATTCACATTTCACACACACTTATCTTGGTTGTCTCCCCCACCTCCTCCTTTGTGATTCGCTCATTTGATACTGAAATATTGAACAGATATTTGGACGTTTCTTTTTTCTATTCATCGTGACTCTCAATTCCCTTCTATCTCTGTCTTCATCCTTTCCTTCCTTGCTCTTCTTTTTCCTTTTAGCCCACCTTTTGTGGGTTGGTAGCACGCACGCCCTGCTCGTAAGTGATCCGCTGGCTGATCAGATACTGTGCTGCTTGCGTAGCGGCTGGCGACCCTGTTATGGTAACTTTACGGTTCCGAGTACCAGGAATGAACTCTCCCTTTTTGGAGATCTGGATGCGGGCTCCTGTTAGCTCCTGGTACTCTACCAGCGTTTTCCCTCCTTTTCCCAAAATGGCTCCCACCAGATTCTCGGGCACAGCAATCTCAACCACGTCCTTGGCCCCATCTGCCAGCTTCTCTGTTGCCAATAGGGAGGAGGCCATCAGTGGAGATGAAGCATTTAGGTAACCATTGGAAGCCCCGGTAGCAGCTGCTAGAGACCCCAGGGAGAACCCGCCGAGGCCGGTAGCAGGGTGGCCAGCACTGCTGGAGGCATCACTTGCGTAGGAGGCCAGCAGGTTAGCCGCTGCCGCAGCAGCTGGGTTAGCACTAGCTGCTACTGCAGCAAGGACCCCAGAAGCAGCTGCAGGGTTGAGGCCCAGGCCCAGTGTGTTAGTGTTGTAGCCGTAGCTGGCCAACGTGTTGAGGGCTGAGGTGATGGCCAGCAGGTCATTGCCGGAGAAGCTGGACATGGCGGCAGGGAAGGCGCCCATTCCCGTCAATCCGGCCTGACCCAGAAGGCTGGACGCAGTGGCGGCTGCTGCGGCTGCATTGGGCAGGACCTCGGCCGTGTTAGCGTAGGGGGAGCCGGTGGGGTTGGAGTTGGCCACTGGGCCTGAGACGTTGGAATAGCTGATGTTGAGGCAGCTGCTGCTCTGAGGGTCCTCTTGGATTTTCTGCACTATGATTTCCACAGCCTTACGGTTCTGCTCTGGCTCCCCACTGATGGTTACCACTCGCTCCTGCAGGTTGATGCCCTCTGGCTTCTGGGAGAGCTGCACCCAAGCCCCTGACTGCTCCATCACCGCTTTCACTGTGGCTCCGCCCTTGCCAATGATCAGCCCAGCTGTGCTATTGGGCACGATCAGTTTGGCCTGTTGAGAAATAGAAAGATTGTGGTAGCAATAAAAGGTAACATGAGGAAGATTTAAAAGCACAAATGGTCAACAGAAACATAGATATCTCTCACTGAGTCAGAGTACTATACCAGCCCCCGCTTTACTCAGCGATTTGTTAATCCCAGGGGTTTAGGCTGCAGCTGCCACACGGCTCTGTCTAGCTATGAAAGACTGTTGGTAAAAATAACCACATACCCTCACATTTTCCTGACCCTACCAGACTGTGGGTCATGGCCCAGAGAACAAGTAAGACTGGCAACTACTAAACAAAGTGTCCTGGAAGTGAACTGTTCCTACCACGTCAGACCACACACCCCAATGACGCCACTGAATACACAGAATCTCACCTGTTTGACTCGGTCGGGGTTGACCGTGGTCTGTGGCTGCAGTATGCTGACTGGCTCTGGTTTCTGGGCGCTCTGGGGCATCTCGCGGACTTTCTCCGCGATGAAGTTGTGGACACCATTGAGGGCTTCGACCGTACCCTGTATCAGACAGACTCGTTCTGTTGTTCCTTTGATGAGAGAGGAAGGAGAGGACAAACACAGGAGATGGGTTACTCTAATGTGCTCTGAGTGGGTACTTGGCAAGCAGATTTGAGGGATTTGCTGGGGGCTGGGCTAAAATCTACATTTATATTAAGATGCCTTGGCAAATGAAGAATGTTCCTTGACATTTCACAAAGAGACCCAATTACTAAGCTATTCCTCGCTTCCTCCATTTACACAATCAACAGAGAAACAGCTGAAAGACTGAACCGTGCTTGGTTAGCGAGCCACAGGGGGGGAGAAGGATTCCTCTTCAATGATGTAACACTTTCTGTGCTGTAATACTGAGCCTGTCCTTGCCTTGCAGCTCTAATAGACTAAACACACATTTATTCTTCCTCTAGGCTTCTTTCTACGCCCACATTGACGACCCAACCGGCATTCCGTTGCCATGGTAAAGGGGCCGAGCCGTGGAAACAGGTGATGCAACAGCGAGTCCTTTATACTTGCTTGCAAGATTTTTAAAACACTCACCCTTTTGTGTCAACCCTGCTGCCTTGCACTCTTGCAACTATTCTTTGGTCGAATCTGAAATGTCTCCTGATTTTCTTTGTTGACATGACACATGGCTTAAATTTCAGAATTAAAAACACGACTAAAGGCACCATTTACCCCACTGATTGGGTAAAATTTTTAAATTGGAAAGACCGTCTGATGAGGTGATCTTACTTCTAAGCATTTCTTCTGCTTATTTGCTGGCATTTTCATCTTTAAGTCAATTCTCAGATATTTAAGACTGGGGACACAAACATCTGCATCTGTCCTCTAGCCCTTTACCAGCACTCAGGAAAAGCTAAAATGAATTGAGTTTAAATTAGTCAGATCTGATTGGCTCCGTGCCACAGATATGTTGAATAATGGATTTAGACAGTCAATAGGTCAGTTTACGCATACCAGGAAAAGCAATGGAAAACCCTAATTAGTCAAAATGGAGGGAACAGGCACCTAAACTGCGTTTGACCTTCCTGCATAAAGAGCATTAAATAAAACTGTTTCTGCACACGTCCCCCTTTTGACTGTCACCTTGTTTTTTTTTACTAAAAGAGACTAAAACAAAGCAGAATCCAAATCCCACTAAAAAACAAGCAGACTATAAACCAAATCTCTTTGGACAGAAGCACATTTGGCGTGTCTTGGTGCTCCACAAGCCTGTCATTCTTCAAGTGACAGAGTGACAGCCCGCGAATACAAGCACTTAACCTATTGTAAATTTTTACGTCAACACACGCATTTGTTTTTTTTCTTTTTTTTTTTTTTACACAGCATTACTAACATTTTAAAAATATATATTAGATACAACACACACATAAAGCTTTCTAGATATAGGCTTGAAAGTGTCCGGGGTCTGTGTGTGAAAATGAATCAGATAAGATAACAAGTGGGTATTATTTCCTATTACGCCTAATCACTGTTATTTCCCATTGTGTCTATTTATGGTATGTATGCTGGACAAAGCAGTCAAAGGATATTAATTCTGGAATTGCTCTTGCACATGCAGCCAGGATCCAAATAACACAGACAAAATACACAATATGAGGTTAGAAGCAGCAACTTAATTACATAAAAAACCTTTCATTAATTCACGTGATCTGATTTACTGTAATTTTCTTAGACTGAGCAACCTCTATTCTTGCCCTACACAGATGCAAAAACACATAAACTAGGCCAGCTTGAGTGGCGTAACCCATCCTGAGAGGACGTATTGGCCTTCCACACTGCTTCATCTTCACTTTTCCAACCTGAATTGCTGAGTGAGGAGTTCCCTCTGCTTTGCACCGTAATATCCAGTTAAACATTTCTGCATCTACAATAATTTCAAAGACTGATAAAAGAAGCATCGCTCCCAGGTCACTATGATAGTTTATCATAAAGGAGAGACCATGATGTGTTATTTCAACATTTGTCGCTGATGAGACGCCATAAAGAGGACATAAAACTACGAGAATGTTATATTTTCCTCCACTGCTTCCACTTCCTGAACTGCTTGCGTCAGCTCTCGCCTTGCGTCTTCTGTACGAGGGTGATGAATTTCATAATAAAAGCTCTGCGCTTTGAGTCACAGTAAGAGTGAGCTTGTCCTTTTCTTGGCAGCAGGGGAGCGAAATGTGTCAGTGCCCCGGAGAGCACACATCGCAGCCTTCAGCTTTCCCCACAAGACCAATGACTCTCAGGTCTTCTATCCTGATCCTGAAGTAAGGAAGTTTCAACACTTCTCTCCAGTTGACAGCGCCTCTCTGTCTCTGCTTTAGCTTGTCCAAATCCTTTGTCTGTCTTATTTAGACTGTCAGCATGCCACACTTAAAGTATCACCCATAATTACTGTCATCACATCAGCAGATTTTCTAAGTAATTATTCACACGACAAACTGAGCTGAAACGTTTTCACTTCTGGTTATATTCATCATGTCATGTTGTTGCCATATGGCTTGCTTTTGTAACATGTAAACACTGATTTTAATTGTGGGGATCTTTTGTAGTGAATCAGAAGCTGGAAAACCTTTACATTACACCGCCAGAACTTCCCACCAACCAATGTGGCCATCTTTGAAAGCAAAAAAGACAGAAACCAAACTCATCATAGTATTTTCCTGGAAATTAGAGACTGATTTGCTTTAGTTACCTGGATCTAGCAGGGTCTTTTTTGTGCTCTTTACCAGTAAATTGTAACTGTAGGCACAAATGGGATTCTGGGTCCCCCAAGGTATAAATATAGCCGTAATGGAGGATCGGATGTCTGTGTTGCATTTAAATACACCTGGAATTTTACTGTTAAACAGCAAGGGTACGAAAAAAATCTTTGATCGGGCCTTGAAGACAGTTTAGAGTTGAACATAATCTTTCATCAAGCACTGTAATTTACAGGCTTTTGTAGGATAAGCATAGATAAACAAATCTCTTAAAAAGACTTTCTGGCTTCCCCATTATGTTGAGAGCCCCTACATCTCCTAAACAGATTAGATGTAGAGTTAGTGCCTTTGAAACAGCGGGGTGCTACGGTCTTTTAGCAAAACGGGTGGAAACGGTTTATCTTATGGGGATTATTTCAGTCGTTGATCAATGCAGATTTTCACACTACAGCAGCACTGCATGTGAGATTAGTAAAAACAGAACTAGATATCCTTTAAACAAATATTAAAGCACAACAAAAGAGCGTTAAATTTGGCCAGGGAATATCAGAATAGTATATTTCAGAAATGTCAATCAAATACATCAAACAAATCAAATGAACCGGTCGCATGCGTCAATGACTTCGTATGCAGTGATTGAAGCATGTTTTTGGTAAATTGAGCTCCATATCAACGCTGTGACTGTGATGTTCTGCCTATTATGAAAGTAAATGGAGGAGCTACACAGCACGAACACAAACTGTAGAGGGTGGGGATGGCTCCAGGGACATTATGTGACACACTCAGAAAAGACACAACTGGAAAAAAAACTATTTTACTCTGAGACCGTGATGTAATCCACGTTACAGTTATTGATACTCATTGGTGCGTGTCTTGTCTAATTTTCGGTTGTTGCAGAACGGTTGCGTGGAACATTCAGTTTTTTTGTTTATCTCACTAAAAAGTGTAGAGTCAACACGAGAGATAGCGCATACCTAACTGGCAGCTCTGGTACACAGCATGGATTTGCAACACAGCTTGCAGTAATTAAAAGCCAATCAGGCATTTGGTTTTTCCTTTTTTGCAAAGAACAAGCAAATGGGTTTAAATTAGAACGCTGTGCTAACAATACTCAACTAACATCAGCAAAAGAGCACTGCGAGGAAAACGTCTGGTAACAACAGTGCCACTGAAAAGTGACTCAAGTACAGGAAGTTGAAAAGGTCAGACATGAGCAGGTTGCTTGAGCCTGGGTCAGGAGTCGGCTCAAATCTAAATGCTAAATGAAGGAGCTGTGGCATAAGGGAATTAAATCACTGTATGATCGAATTGCTCTCGGTCTCCAGGGTTTTGGTCAACAAAAGTGGCTGGCACAGCTGCTAATGGTAGCTAATAAGTAGTAGTTTTTACAGAACATAATGCAGAAAAAGACGTTTGGGGTAATCTAGAAACGGTGCAATGAAAAAGTTAGTTCAGCAGAGTTACTCTGACAACACTGCAGCACATGTAGCACAGCATGTATCACAGGATGTATCAGTGCGCTATCTAGTTAGCGATCAGCCACAACATCATGAGCACTGACAGGTGAAGTGAATAACATTGATCATATTGGTACTATGTGCTGTTCTGATGGAAAACCTTGGATTTTAACATCCATGTTGATGAGACTTAGACACCCAAATATACATTGTCCCACAACAAACACACTCCCTCATGCAAATTGAAATCCCAAATGTCACTGGTCTACCCCTGCAGGAAAATGCACCCCACCACATGGAAACAACATCCAACTATCAGGAACATGTAGAGGAACATGACAATGGCCCAACATGTTGATTTGGCCTCCAAACTTCCTACACCCCATTCTGATCAAGCATCAACAGGATGCAGTGGAACGAGTTTGATTGACAGAGGCCCCACTGCACAAGCCAGAACACCCAAAGGATCCAGTGGCAACGTCCTGGTTCCAGACCCCATAGGACACCCTGAGAGGTCCTCAGGGTGTCCTACCTGATCAATGTACATATATGTGTGTGTGTGTGTGTGTGTGTGTACTGATAGCTAATTTTTTTGCTGCCTAAAAGTCAGTATCAGCTCTAATAACTAGCCGAGGTTGAGTGCTCCAGCTTACAAATCCATAAAACTTTATGAGACAGTTCCTTAATTTGAAAAGAACTAAAGCAGCAGAGGCCAAGACATCCTTACTTTTAGCCCCTAGTAAATGTTTAAACTTGATAGTGTCACAATGAGCGGTTCAAACTCCACAACTCCAGCTTGCAAAGCAGGTTTTGTGCTCAACAATTCTCCAGCCCCAAGCAGAAATATCCGTGACAGCCCTATTTTCACAGGCATCACTAAACACAACACTACTGCTTTGATGAGTGAACTGTCCTCCGTGTGTTAAACTAGGGGAGTGTGCCTTTAATCAACTGACCTTTACCAGTCCCCCTCAAAAAATGTAGCAGTTGTTCACTTGTTGTGCAATACAATGACACGTCCAATATTGTGCTTGCAGATCAGGTCAGGAGAGAGTTCTGCTCTCTACCACAACACATTAGCTCCATAAAGCCGAACAATAGAGACCGAATACTACGTTTTAACAACTGCTTCTGATCAAAGTTGGACTGTTATTTACTGGAGACACAGACGTCAGTCTTGGGAAGTAAGTCTGCGCCCTAAACAGAAGTGAAACTGTCCAAAAAGGAACATCAGTATTCGTTGCATATCGAGATACGGTTAGGAAACAACAAAGTTCATGTAGGTTCTTTGCGCGCTCCTTTCTAAACAAAATACCTCCCCTCATACACTATGGAAAAGCGGTGTTTTCCAGCATGAGTTCACTATTGTGATTTATATTTTATGATCCGATAATGGAAAACATACGCCTTGTGTTTCGATGACATCACAACAACCTCATCTGTTTCGTGCTGTACAAAGTAACTCAATCCCTGTACTTGGCTGGAGGCCAGCTGCTCAGAGGGTTTGAAGTTTTGTTTCTAAGTTTGTGTTCAAATCGTGAACTCCCACAACTCTCTCTGCAGCTGCTTAAATATGCGGATGTGAGTAAGTAGGTGTAAGTAGGCGTGTGTATGTGCTGAATGCACAGTAGGTGGGTGAATGCGTAGCATACTGCATGCATGAGGGCTGCAGTAATTCAGCCTTGCGACACTTTAGATGGGGTCAAACCAGATAATAAAAACAGCAAAACTTAGTGCCCATGTGTTAAGAAGGAAGCATGCATGCTACATTTTAAGAGAAGTATGATGTCATCGAATCTGGCCAAACTCTCCCAGCTACCAGGAACCAAAGCTGAGTGAAACAGTGAGCGGGGAGGAGGAAAGAGGAAACTTGGCGTGTGTGGAAGCAGCTTGAGTACAGCTGGGAGAGGGGTCATGTCCACAGAGAGAGATTGAAACAGGCTATTTCTGGGCCTGCCCCCCTGTCCCCTCGCTCACATACAATCATGCATCATCCACACCCTTCACTATCTCTGCTCATCCATCTCAGTCTGCCACAGCAGGGCCCAGTTGTACAGTTCCCCATCAAGACCTTTAAATTCATGGTTTCATGTCTTCCGCTGACAGGCGGGTGATGTGAGGAGGGTGGGAGTCTCAGACTGAGCCGCCACAGAGACGATTGCAGAAGAAAATGGCTGCATTGGTTGTTGTCCCTTGATTTCTCTAGTGTGCAATTGTGCTGTCGTGAGAGTGCTCAGTCTGCTGCAGGATGAGAGATAAGGGCGTGAACTGTGTGTAAAGGCATTAGCGTGCTATATTAACCTAATATCGCAGCTCATTCAACGCTAAAGGAAAGCAAAACAGATGTAGCTGATGAGTTTGACATGCAGAACTGCTTGCCTCTAACATTCAGGACAAGTTTTTTATTACGAACTTCATCAGGTTGCCCACACCTAGAACAGCAAGATGTAGCCTCCCCTGACCTCTCAGAAAGCGGCACTCTCAGCTATTGTGCAGTGTACAGTAGCAGTCGTTTCATTTTACTTGTGTGGGCCAGAACAACCACCCAATCAAATCCTTGCCAGCACTCTCTCCCTGAACTCTTCTTCTCACTCATCACGATAATGAGTAGGGGGATGGGCAGAGCAGGTGGTGGCCTATGAACACATCCACGATCCAAAGCGAGACGTAAGGACACATATCGCTCCTTTTATTCGTCCCGATGCCAGTGAACTAGCCATAATTCATTCCCTCAAACATAGCTGTCCTCCCCGCGTGGAGAACCTCGAGCCGTGCCCTGTGAACATGCGTCCTTTCATAATGCGGTTAACAGAAACATGGTGGAAGAAAAAGCACAGGGAAAATATTTGCTCGAACATCCTTCTTTTCCTCTCCCTCAGCGCTCAGTGGTTCCTTGCCATGATGAGGTCAGTCCAATATATCACATCTAACTCCCACAACAACGGGCCAGCTTCAAACTATATGCATTGTTCCTATAGGTACCGTAATATTTTCTCCTTTACAGCTGAAACTACAGAGGTCACAGGACAGAATGACTATTTAAAGTAGGCATTATAACTTGAAAACATCTGGAGTATTTCTAACATTCATCGCCTGTGCTACAAATTACAGTCGCATGTTTCCTATTTAAGGACAGAATTTTATGTTCTAAATATATATGTACAGTAAAACCGATACTACAACACAGGGATTATTTGCTTGCATCAGTTATCACAGAAAACATCTGGACCTAATAAGCAGCGAGACGCTCAGCACCTGTTATTTTTCAGCAGGTTGAAGCCTCCTCTGAGGCATGAAGGACAAACACCCAGACTCCTCTACGACTCAGCCGTTTTGTATTTGGAGGATAAGATGGTTCAGCTTTGACCTCCATATGATAGGGGTCAGTGAGCTGCACGAACATCCTTCTCCTGTTGCCAGTTTTGAGTGACATTCTCCAGCGCAATCAGTGCTTCGGATGTACGTCATCTGCAACACAGGATTTGCACTTGATTTTTTTGGAGGGGGCGGGGGGGGAATACAATGGCAGCCCTGCACAATTTTTTCTACTAGAGATGTCAGACAGTTGCAATCATGCACTGACATAAATACTGTAACCCCACAATGAAGGGTGTTAACCAAGCAACTTTATTGAGCGTGAAATCGCTAAGCGTCCTGGTAGCCTTTTGGTTGGGGCACATGTAACATGGCAACGTCTGCGGATCAACCTCTGGAAAAGGAACCTTTGTTGTGTGTCGCACCCCTCACACTCCCTGCACATATCTCTGCACACATTTCCCGCCTGCATTTTTTAATCCATTATGAGTAGCAGAAATGCCGAGACGTAATCTTACAAAGAAATAAACTGGAACCTGCTGCGGACTTGAACGCAGTGTCTGACAGCTGTAACATCTACATGCATGTTTAGTCCCTCAAGGACGCACGGATAATTAAGTTTAGAGTGTTTATGATTGCTGTGTGATTAAAATGGACTGCAATTATTTCTGGGAAGCCAAATGAAGAGGAAATATCAAGTGCTGTCTTCCTGCAAGGCATCACTCTTTCAGCTGGGTGATGAGGTAGACGACTCCTCTCATGTACAGACGCCTTCGTGCTCATCAATTTTAATTACCGAGCGTTGGTTCTTACCTGGGTAGAAGTCTTTGGATTTGGACAGCTTAATGGTGGCACCCGTCTCTTTCTGCAGTTGTACGATGGTCTGGCCGCCCTTGCCAATTATAGAGCCGGCTGCATAGCTGGGGATCAGCACCTTCAGGAAGTACTCACCCTCCTCTGGGGGAGAGACACACAAAGTGGGAAAGGGTCACATCTTGTAATGCAGCTCTGCACATCACCATAGACACCATACTGGTACCCAGCCCCCAATAACCCGAACAAGCAGAAGATCACAATGGGATCCATAGCTTTGACACACATGCGGGAAGGTAATAACATAGTCGTGTGTCTGTATTCTGCTGGTGAGGGGACGGTATCGAGAAAAATGTTTGCCTTATGAGTGGGAGTCTTGGTAGCTTTCACTGCATTCACATTTTATCAGAGATTGGTGACATGTTCTGTGTCCTGTCCCAGATTTCTTGTAGAGTAAATGATGACCTCCTTTCCAGTTTGCAGAGGTCTAATTTTAACTGTTTTCAAGGAGTTTTAGCAACCACCTACTAAATACACAGCCAAGCCCAGCGTTAATAATCAGTCCTCACACATGAATGAAAGGAAAGCAGAGCTGGTGGTTCAGCCTGAATGTGGTAATGCATCCTGAGAAAGAAAAGTGACACTCGGAGGACTAAATGCAAACACATGAACTCATTCTCCATGTAGTTCATGAATGCCAACGCCGAGTGATCCTTCGTAATTAACAGGCGTGTGGAGAACATATGGGAACCAATCCCGCAGATTTGTTCAAAGGGTATACTGCCAAGATGGTCTAAATCTCCTCCATTTTGGAAGGGGGCTCCGGTGGCTTACAGTGGCTTGTAGCAGTCCGTGATTGACAGCGCATCAGTTTGAAGAATTAGCAGCCAAACATGTTTCTCCCTTTCAGCAGGGAAAGTTACTTTTTCCTACAATCCTAATTAAGAATTAATCAACACCAAAGCAGGAAAAGTGTCCGTCCAAGAACACCCTGATCACACGGAGTGCATAATCTACTAAACAGCAATCAACCACATATTGAGCTCGGACCCAAATACTATTAAAGAACCTGCCAACAACAGATCAAAATTATTATATTTATAGGCGCGTGGCGGCTGGGATTACTCACTGAATTCCAGATATTATATAGATGACGTCATGCTTAACACTTGGTAAAGGCGCATACTTAGTATACTAAAGCACTGATACAAATACTGTCCTCTGCATGCTGATGTGGATGCAATGACGTCATGTTCGATCCTTTTCAGCTGCTCCAAGGGTGACGTCACTGGAGCGGGTAGAGATGTAAAAAGGCACTGTCCACCTCAGTATGACGAGATCTGTGACAGATTCTCAAGTGAGACAGATTTTTCCATCTCGGCTGTCAAAGCCACAGGGTCTGTCAACGTGTCACTGCATCCTTGTGGAGGGTACCGAATGTGGGGGTATGGTGGGAACGGAGGGTGGATGGATGGATGGGGGTGGACCGCCCTGCACTGAGACCAACCTGTTGCCTCAGTTATGCACTCATTAGATTCAGATGTGAATGAACATGGCACTGTGACATTAAGGAATTTCACAGCCTACATGTTAGCTCTTCTCCTTATTGCATTAATATGCCCCTCATGTTCCATTCAGACACAGGCTTGTTTTTTTTTTGTGGACATCACCCCATAACCAATTGCTCTGACAAATATACAGACAATGACATGATTGTTAATGAAATTTCACTTTCGATTTGGATTAATTAGCCATACTCATGGAGGCGATCCAAAAATCCCATGATGCATTATTCCTATGAACTCACATACACGGACATCATCAGAAAGCTAGTGAATATGGCAGGTGTTGGTCACTATGTCATTTTTCTGAGAACAAAGAAATAGAGGATAATTCTTTACGCAGACATCCCACAACTCGCTCTCGTCATCCCCAGTCATTTTCTGATATTTCGACTTTTGTACTACATTGCAGTCAGCTGTCTGTTTTTCTCACAGCGAATAACAATAAAATGACCTTGGTGAAAAAATAACGATCATTCTCGACTGACTTGGTCGCCGTAAAGCTTGGAGACCTCACTCCCGCCGCGAAGTATCAGATACCGTAGCCACACAAAGAAATTCATTTGAATGATGCTGATTGCAGGATCCAAACATCCAAAGACCTGTTGTTGACAGACAAGCCCAAACCCACTGCGTAACTTTCTGCTCATCTTCAGCCAGAGTAAACCCAGCAGGGGAGGAAGCCACTAAGATTCCCTCCATCGCCCTCACAGCCACGTTTGCTGTCATTAGTCAATAATTAATTCCGTCCTAGTGTCTGAGATCACAGTAACAGGTTTTAATGGCGTCATGTGGTAGAGTAAACATGGCAATCTGTTGCTGCAATCCGCCAGGGAACGGGAGCAGTGGGGCACATTGGGAAGCGGAGCCAGTGGGGTGTTAGTTCAAACCCCTGCTTCCAAAACTGGAAGGATGGCTTGGAGGAGAGACATGGACTCAGAGCCAAATGTGTTTAGTTAAGTCACTCGAGGGGGGTGGGTCAGGAGGAAATGCCTTGTGACCGTCCTCCCTCCTTCTCACTACCCCTCCAAGTACCCATTCTGCATTTCAATGGACTAACCTGCTCCTGACAGGCAGCAAGGACGATGGAACAAAAATGAGTAATAATGGACAAATGAGCCTCGGATGTATGAAATTGCATGTAGTCTAGCATGATGGATAAATTCAACAAGTCAGACATAAAGAGTTTGAGGCTTACCCATTCTGAGATCTGCTGCTTCTCAAGTCCTCTGTCAGATCGCCATCAATGCCGCGGCACAATCTCTAAAGGGGATCTTAACATTAGCCTAGGCATAGGTGCAATGGTAGTGTTGAGGAATGCGGCCAGTCGACCTTTTTCACCGAGGTCTAATTCATCAGTGGGTGCAGAAAAAGAGATTTCACCGCAGCATCCGAGCCATGCCTGCAGCTGGCCAGAGCCTCAATTGTCTGAGAAAATGCTAATGCAGGCTCTCAGTGTTTTCAGTGAAAGACGGCACGCATTGTTCAAGCCTGCATCGGTTTGAAGGGGGGGGTCTTCCCTGCCGCATCACCCTTTTCACTGCTCTCATCCATATTCATCGAGTGGCCTGTCCGTCTGCAGCAGCGCGCAGGACTGACACCTCGCTCGGCCAATGGGCAGCCTCCTGCCTCCAGAACGTCATGTCCCCACCCCCCGATGCCGGTCCCAAAAAATTGAATTTTCTCTCCTACTCCGCCTCTTTTGACGCAGCACTATAAAGTATGGCAGTCCATTCACTCACTTTTTTGTGGAAAGTGACAAAGGTGAAGTGGCTGAGGGAGCGGGCTTCGGCGGTGAATGAGGAAGCATGTGGAGTGACCTTCAACAGTGGCTGAAGAGGTGTATGGATAACATAAGCAGATGATGAAGGAGGTGGAGGAGGAGTGATCTGAGACAGCGTGCCTTACGCCACCCACCCTCCTTTCCTCCTTTCCCCCACCCCCAATCCCTTAGACGGCCATGTTTGAGAGGGCGGAGGGGCTCATCAACCATTGCAAATGGCAGTGCCGCAGAATGGTGGAGGGGGGTGATGAAGCCAATCACTACGCCTATAAATCTTACACCGCGAGGTATCTTAAGTGACCGAATGTGTGTAAAAACGGCAATGTGCATGTGTGTCAGTGTCTGTGTGTGGACACGGGAGGTCCAGCTTCATTTAACAGTGCTTTCCAGGGAACCTACAGAAAGAACAGAACTCCTTTTTTTCCTGGCTGCTGATTAGTTTCATCCACAAATCAAACCTGAACATTGTGGCCCATTTGGTTTTGAAGCAAACGCCTTGCAGAAAATTTTAGCAGTCTCATTTACTGAGAGATGCTCTAGTATATAGACACAGCTTCCCTGTAGACTCCACTCCCTCTCACGGTCTATCTATCTCCCCCTTTCTCTCCGCTTTGCTCTGTCTTCATTTCTATCGCTCTCTCTCATTCTCTCTTTCACTGCCACCTGGCAAATTCACAGTCCGCTCACGTCACATCGCTCTGCAAGGGCACCTGTGTCCTTCCCACCAAAAATAAAAAAAATAAAAAATACAGCTCACATTCCTGTGCCAACCTTTCCATTAGCAACATTACGAGATCATACCTAATCCCTCAGCCACACAACCTTTTGGAAGGCACACGCTTGCCAGCAACATGGGCTCAGAGTACGGGTAATTAGAAAGAGAAATGAATGAAAGATGTTCATTTTGAGGAGAGAAGGGCAACGCTGATAAAAGAGGAGTAATTTCCCTCATTCAGTGTCCACAGCTCTTAATGCACAACGAGGGGCTCAGCTTTGAAAGAGCACAGGCTTTCTTCTCTTTGTTGTAACTGCCAGTCATGTTAATGATCAGTTCGGTAGGAATAGCGTGATCAATATCAGACGTAGTCAAGGGGTTGGTGATTACAGGGATGGCTGAGGATGATCAGGCTGTCTACCACTAGTGCCAGACAGGCTGTGGGTTCGCATCGTTACATGTAACGCACGTGCAACGGGAGGCGATGCTGAAACAAATTACGTAAAGCGCAGGGCGACAGAACACTCATGAAACATTTGCTTTCTGTAGGTCATTACTAATGTGCACTTCAGGTGAAGATAGATGCGTGGCTGTGTTGTAGAGCTCAGCCTGCAGGACTGTGGTTAAATTAGCCTCAAAGTACATTAAACTGTTAGTCAGAACGGCCCCTAGGTTGTCTGACGTTTTGCCTGTATGTATAAATTGTATTACGCAAACTGCCTTTTGCTTTTAATAAATAGAGTGGATCCATCATGAATCTGGAGAGCAATAAAGGGCCGGTAGACGGTCACTGCAGTGAAACAAGTCACTAAATAAATTCTACATCGTCGAGAGACACTTTAATTCATATCTGACACTCTGAGGTGCATCTGATCGCCGACCACAAGCACAATTTGCCTCGACAAATTAAAATCAGTATGTTAAAAATCACAATCAATTGAATAAACTAGTAATTCTTCTTAAGCAATGTAAGTTTACACATTTATTTCAAAATGGTAACACAGCAAAACGCACATAGTGGTTATAATTTGTAATATAAACTGCACACGTCCACCTTTTTTCCTAAATTGCACAAAACAGCGGCGGCTTGGGGATGAGACAGTAATGATTCCAAATGGGACTTTCTCATTGTTTTCCTTGATTAAGTGATCAGGTATTCTTCACAGATGAGATCTTGTTTAGGAAGCCATCTGGAAAACCTTTGCCTCTGAGAAAACAAGGCAGCCCCATCAGAGTTAAACCATCATCGGCACACTATTAATTGTGTCGCTCCAGACTTGGAAAGTGTGATGAAGCTGTTATGCAGAGATGCCTTAAAAAAAAAACAGCAGTCCGCTTCATAAAACTGTATGAAATGCTATTAAAGAAATGACAAAAAGTCTGAGATGTCGGTGTGAAACATGTTTTGCAGTATTTATCAAGATTTTCCAAATGTAATCTCACACCATCAAGCCATTCGTGTCACCTCGGTATTGGACAGGAAGATTGTGGCAAAGTCTGTGTGCCACGGCTGAATGGTGAAGACTCTCCTAGAAGCAGAACACCATGTGACTTCCCTGTTCCACAGAGGTTTTTTGGGGGTGCTAATGGAGGACATATGTGTGTGTGTGTGTGGGGGGGGGTGAATCAGTTTTAAAATACTGTCTGGTGGCACAAGGGGTTCTTATGTGCCTTGCTGAAATTACATTTCGGAGGTGCAGTGAGGTGCAGCAAAAGCGGGCTCATGCTGTTAGAACTAGGATATAATGCTGCTGTCACTGAATGGCGGGGAGTCTGGGACACAAAGACAAAGAAATTTCAGTAACATATGGTGAAGGAAAACCGCCTATTCTCTGTAGATGTCTAATTAACATTAAGTTCCTAAATAAGTGGTCCCTATGAGCTGCAGACTGCAACAATCACAGGCTGAAATGAGATGTATAGTAGCTGGATGCAGCCGTCATCCTCACTGCTGCACCCCGACATCTTACTGACGGATAATGAAGCATGGGCACACACACCTCCCTGTTGGTTCCTTATTGGCCACCACCATTCCTCCTCCAGAAAGGGAAATTCGGATCAATTCATTCAAACGGCGCTGCACTATTCTATTCTGAT
Organism: Dascyllus trimaculatus; assembly: GCA_024666655.1. NCBI lineage: Eukaryota > Metazoa > Chordata > Actinopteri > Pomacentridae > Dascyllus > Dascyllus trimaculatus. The sequence continues at coordinate 6,689,837 of CM045459.1, read as the reverse complement.
CTGTTGTAATCCTTTAACTTAAAGGAGAGCATTTTTAGATTTTCATGCAGGAATATCCTCATCTGACAGCAGCTGCACCACCCAGCCCTGCTTGTTGAGCACGTACGTGTTAAGAATTCAAGTATTCCAAAATTTTGCCATCACAGAGGCAGCCTGCAAGCTGGTATGTCAGACAGACTAACAGAAACACCAAACAGATGCTGAGATTCGGCAGCCCGTAAATAACCCCAGTTTGACAGACACCTAACTACAGTTGGAGACGAGGGGGCACCTGTTGGTTTTCCTACTTAGCTCACCTTTGTACTTGTGATGGCTCTGAATGCGCCACTAAATCTGCAAACACCTGCATCCATCTGAGCGCTATTAATTCTCGTCAGTGCTCACAAATCAACACCGGATCAAAGAGCGAATTCAGCGGGAAACACATTTGCAGTGGACCAGGGTTGACAGGTGAGTGGCTCCCAAGGCCCTAACAAGATGTCTGCCATCACTACTGATTCACAAAGTTGGCACCACAGGAAGGACAAGGGTTAGAGCCTGCGTCGACATTGCTGCCATATGTTCTCCACGTCTACTGTTTCTGCTGTAGCTGTCAACAATTTAGTCATGGCCGAGTGCAAAAGGCAGGCTTGTCTTTGCACAAGAAAAGCATTAGGGAATCCCTAAAGGTGAGAAAATGACCAACAGAGAGTTGCATGCACACTTCATAATATCACAGGCTCACTCCACTGAATGACAGAGTTCACTGCACACCTCCAGATGTGCAGCCCAGAGGTGACCGGGTTCAGATTCAAAGCTGACCTGAGCTGAGGAGGCCGCTCACTCAGTCAGGCTGCCTGCTGTCCCTGCTGGGATCTGCAGCATATGAAGTAACAGCCATAAACACAGTCAGGGTCTCCAAGTGCCAAGTGCACAGGTGCTGCATGTTCGGCTGCAGCCAACATGGATCTGCTGCTCTGCGTTTCAGCGCTGCTTCACGTCCACCAGGCATGCAAAGGCTCGCACAACAACAGCTTTGATTTCATGTGCAGGAGCTGCTGCTTGTTTCTCTCTTACCTCCAATGTTGGTGCGTTTGGTACAGCCGGCCTCCTCAGCCGGAGTTTCCAGCGGCCGCTTACGGGAGTCCGGGTTATCAGCCTCCATATGGGGCTGCTGCAGGCTGTGGAGGTTGGGATTGGAGTAGATCCCGTTGTGGTCCACGGCTGCTCCGCCACCACCACCGGCCATCATCATCTTTTCCCCCCGAGGAGCTGTAGATAGATCTGCGCTATTCCCCCCTCTCTGTCACACGCACTGCGCCCTCAGCACCACATAGCCTGGCAACGCGATACGAACGGCAAGTTTTTGGGGCTCGAAACGGTCTCAAAGGAAGCAAAATGTCAGACAACACCGGGATCGGGGTCTCCTCTTCCCGCTGCCCTGCTGCTCGTCCCTCACACGGCTCAACAGAAAAATCCCATTGAGTGAAATGCGCTCATTTAACGCGCTCCGCGTCGCTCCAACAGCATGTTCCTTATTGTTGACGCGCACAACAAACCCGCGCCTTAAAATAAAGCAGCGGCGGCGGCGGCTCAGTCTGAGGGCAGCTCTGCCATGTAAAACAAGTGCAACAGCTTCTCAGCAGGCAGCGCGCTGGGGAAAAAAAATGGCTTTCAGAACTTCTCTTCACGCCATCTTTCTCCGAGAAGTCCGCGGAGATGAGTGCAGCTGTTGTTATTGTTGCCTTTGTAGTGCAGGAGAGGAGAGGATAGTTTGCGGGCTCCACGGAGGACCACAGTGCCACTGACCGGCCAAACGCAGGGGCCAGCTCACACACCGATGGGAACCACTGCTGCTGCACTGCATCTCTCTCATTTACAATTTTTATAGTTCATCCAAATGCTTCCTGCAGTTTATTTGTCATTTGGTTTTTCTTCTTGTAGTTAAACTGGAACATCTCATGTAAAATCTAATGGCTAAATTCTAAATTAGAGTGTTCATTATGCTACAGGAGCAAAAACACACTAGAAATTACTGAGGTGAGCAATAATAAATAAAAATAACATAACAAACTAGGTATCTTTAATTACTAATGATAAATAAAGCTGCTCCAACCTTTTTTTGTACATTATTTTCAAATTTTCATATTTTGTGCACTTAATTACCACAATTATGAGCACAAGTTTGTAAGTTGGCAGCTTTGACTGGTTCCACTCAGACTTTCTTCAGTTTTTGTTTGTGTTGCTGATACAGTGGTAATTTATTCAAAAGCAAAATCGCATTTGTGTATTTAAATCTTGAAAGCGTAAACAACACACAATTAAATTCTCTCACAAATGAGAAACAAACACAAAAAGCCGTCACTAGGTGGACAGATTTGTCAAATGGAACTTTAAGTTATTTATTTATTATCTACTTCACCTGCAATTTTGCACGGTACTTATTTACATTCCTGTACACATCAGGCTGCACTACCCATTCACACAGAGCCGGCTCACCTATTAGGCAATATAGGCAAATGCTAAGGGCGTCGTGGCCTCTAGGGGTGCCACAAAAATCAGGAAAAATTTCACCTTCAGTATGATTATATTAAAACTAGAAAAGCTCTCAAAAAGTGCAGACCTCCGCCAAGGAGCTTCAGTCCACCCCCAACACAATCTCCCAGTTCACATATTTTATATGGAACCTTACAGATACAAATGTAATTACATACAGTTCAAATGTCCTATCGTCAATGCAGCCTTCACCCCATCCGACCTAATGAACAGGCGCGGCCTCTAGCGCAGCAGCTCCTAACAGCCTCCCAGCTTCTTAGACAACCGGAGATAAGAATGCCAGCCCAACAGTGCGTATGTCGCTCGGGAAGGAAAGAGAACTCCGTCATTGTCGCTGTCTGCCCAAAAATGTTATGTAGTCAGAGGGGGTGACCCCAAAAACAAGAGTGCCCTCTGGTGGGTTTTATAGTAAACCACATTTAATTGTCCACCTGGTTACACTTGCATTAAAAAAAATTCCTGGATCCAGATGGTAATCCAGATCAGTCCCCAAATTTCATCATTTCTTTTTTGTCCCATTTCACACATTTCCTGAAAATTTCATCCAAATCCGTCCATTACTTTTCAAGTTATTTTGCACACAAACAAACAAATAAACAAACCAACGCTGGCCATCACATAACCTCCTTGGCAGAGGTAATAATTACTATTAACTCTTAAAATGGAAAAGCTCACATTAATTCAAATGTAAAGCAATGCCTGGTTAATGTTACTACAAAACAATGCTATTTGATTTCTTTAGTAAGTGAATGTAAACCGCCGATGGAGGGGGGCGCCGGTGTAAAATGGATCTTTGTGTTCCCATTGAATCTGTCAGGCTTGTAGTTTAGCACGGTGTGTTAGGAGTTTGTGGGCCTAATAGGATGAAGGACGAAGCCGGATATTTGCAGACTTGTATAAAGGTGATGAATCATTTTGTGACCAAACGTGGGTCAGCCCATTTGTGCATACGGCCATCCAAATATGACTACTGTTAGCAAAGCAGTAGAACAACATATTCCTTCAACTATATTAGCATTCGGTATAGTTATATCCTAAAGGAAAATTTTACCAAATTAATTGTTTTGGTGGAATTTATTTGCAGAACAGACGATACTCACTTTGAAATGTGCTTTGTCTTGCCTACAGGAACTCTAAGTCTTAACCATCTGATAATCCTGAACCTGAGGTGAAGAAAAAAATAAGTTATCAAGTCGATTTCATTCAGTCACTGCAACAGGAATTTAGTAAATTAAGAGTTTAAACTACACAGAATAGTAAGCTGATGCTATTACCAATAGTTATATGTCAACACAACCCATCAAAAATAATGTTTGCAGCTTAAAAGGGTTTATTTAAATCAGTAAATTCGATGTTTTATCCGGTTATGCTATTAAATAAGTGGTGAGAACAGGTGCCCTTCATTACATTTTAGAGCACATAGAGCTAAAACACTTCGATTTACCACCAAGTAAGTTGCAAAAGAAAAGTTATTGTCATTTATTTAAAAAAAAAACAACTAATCACTTACAGTCTTTTTACTCTAACAAAATGCCCCAAACTCCCTGGTTCTAGCTTTCCAGCCGTAAAGAGGTGGCTGAGTTCGAAATGTCTGCAGTGCAGAATCATTTTATAAATAACAGTAGAACTCGTAAACAAAAACCATTCCCCCACAAAATCCTAAACCTGGAAAAGGAATAAAAGCTGCCTTTATAATGAAAGCAAACACGGTGTAACAGCAGCAGTGCAGAAGTAATGAGGGTGAGGGGCAAGAAATCCAGGAGCCGTTATTCTCCATGAATCCTTGCAGTTGAGACGGTTGGGGAAGAAGCAGCTCTGAAGTCTATTTATGTTTCAGCTACTTGGTTTGCTGAAGATACTATGGAAGGGACAAAGGACAACAATGAATGAGAGTATCTGAATGTGAATTTGCCCAAGTAACAACCTGTCTCTCAATAAGTGACGGTCTGGGAACTACACACTGATATTAACAATGAAAACAGAGAGCTATAAACTATATGAACTCTAATGTTAGAACTATTTACAGCTGCGTCCTACAGAGAGTGTCAAAGACCGCTGACTGGGAATACGACAGTCGGAATAGGAGAGGGTAACAGTGGACAGCGTTGTGGAGAATATTATTTTAAAAATCACCCAAGGTATGACACAGTAGGTTATGTTAAGGACTAAAAAAACATTCTACTTCAACAATTATCAAACTGGCAGACATTAAGCACTTCAACGTTGCTGAAGTTGGAACAAACAAAAGATAACTAAGGGATATCAAACGTTATATGAGGCTGATGTAGACCGATCAGATATAACATTATGACCACCTGACTAATATTGTGTTGGTCCCCTTATGTGCTCCAAAATGCTCTGAACCATTGGGCATGGACCAGAGGACCTCTCAGGGTGTCCTATGGGGTCTGGAACCAGGACGTTGGCACTGGATCCTTTGGGTACTCTGGTTTGTGCAGTGGGGCCTCTGTCAATCCAACTTGTTCCACTGCATCCTGTTGATGCTTGATCACAATGGGGTGTAGGAAGTCAAATCAAGCAGTTAGCCACTTAACGATGTTGACAAACCCCATTTTTCATTTTGCCATCACTGTTAGGGCTCATAAAGTTAGGAAACATAACCTTAGCTTTACTGAACAACTATAAAACAACACTAGAACATGTGGTTGCACATAGTTTAATGTTAATTTACACACAGTAACTTCTAGTACAATAATGTAGGTAAATCCATATGTAATATTTGCCAGGGTGGTGGGCATGCATATGAACAGTTGCTAAGATTACTGACATTACTTTAACAAGATATATATATTTTTAAACCAGGTCTGAAAGCTCCCTCCAAATTGGACAGACACCATCCCTCGGGAGCTGTAAGCAGTCGAGCGAGTTATTACCAGAGAGTGATCCAGCTGCCCAGGCAGGTCTGCTGGCTGACAAGTGGGCACCTCTGTCAGAAGTTCACCCGAGCACACACACTCTGCCTGCAACTGATTCATTTGAGTACGTTGTTTTAGATAAACACCAATAGAAAAAACTGAATGCTGGATCCAAGGTGCTACAGAAAAGTCTTCTTAGTTGGGGAACAAAGTAAACAGAGGAGACTCATTTCGGCCACTTTTTTTTGGTCCCTCCCAAGAGTTCATGACCGTAAGCGAGAGCTGAGATGGTCGATAGCGTTACCTCCACCACGAAAATCTGGTGTAACGCCTGCATCACTGCTGATGCTGCACCTCGGACATCCAGAGGGAGCTCGGAGTAGAGTCGCTGCTCCTTCACGTCAAAAAGACCCAGCTGAGGCGGTTCAGGCATCTGATTCCTCCTGGGCAACTTCCTCTGGAGGTTTCCTGGCACGTCCAACTCAAAGAAGACCCAAGGGTAGACCCAGAACTCACCGGAGAGATTACATATGTAATCTGGGAACGCCTTGGAGGAACTGGAAAGCATTGCCGGGGATAGGTACATCTGCAATGACCTGCCCCTAGATAAGTGAAAGAAAATGGACGAAACTGAATGATTTGAAACAGCTTCTGAAGTGTTGTCTATGTAATGTAATATGAGTAACATTCTCCTGGTTGTCTTGTGTTGCTTAATCCCCTTAATTCTATTTGGTTACCTAAAATAAATAATAAACATGCTCTGTGAAGACAAATTCATCCACTGGACTTTCAATAATGTCTCACCTTAATTCCACATTTAACTAATTGTTTCTCCATTTTATGTTTTGTCCAGTTTGGGTCTCAACCATGAAGAGTTATTTGTGGATGTTCCATTTCTCCGGACTGCTTTGAACCAGAACTACGTAGCAGATGTAGTATTGCCGCCTGGAGAGCCATGGCTCTCCTGTGCCTCTGTTTAGATGGTAAATCTGGAATATCTGGACCTGGATCTTCTGGTGAGGAGCAGATGGGGGATATGATGGTGTACGCCAAGTATGCTCAAGTGTGCAAGGGACAAATGCCAGCCAACCTCAGATATACCTCCTCCCTCCTCATAAAGGAAATTGACTGTTAAATTGCAGAAAAAGGAAGGTACTGCCAACCTTCCGATCAGTGGACAACCCACTCTACCACCTGAGCCACAGCCGCCCCTATTATGTATTAAAGCTACACTGTGTAACTTTTAAAAGAAGAAAAACACAGTATTCCTTTACGAATCATTTTATAAGCAACAGGACACAATCTTGATCAATAAGCTCAGGATTTAGCACCTGCCGTCCGTCTTACTTGGTCCGGCGTGATCGGTAAGGTGGTTAATGTAAGCTAACTTTAAACTAGTGATGTCCCAGTCAAGTCTTTTGCCCCCAATCTGATCAAAACTATTTATTATTTAGAATCCACCGTTATAAAGTCCCAATCCAATACCATATTACACACGTTAAATGCATTAATGTAGTGTGGGCAGGGTAGGGGGTACTTAGGCTCCAGAAGCTCCAAAAGAAAGACAAAAACCTGTATTCTCTATGTGGACGTCAGAAAATGTTTTATAGATTAGCCATAGTAGCAGGTTGCACCACTGTTTAATACTGTAGTAACCCGAGGAGGTGGTCTGTATTGGCATATAAAGAGCATTGTGGGGGTTTAAACAGCAGTTGGCCACCATGACAAAGACTTCTGTCATGCTTAATGTCCTCCATAGACAAAGAATTGAATTTCGGTTAGTGCTGGTACTAATTAGTTTTAAAAATGCCTTGATCGGCCCCAGTCTTTGAGATCAGATTGGGATATCCCTGCTTTAAACGGTTAATGCTGTGTGCTCTGACTTTATTACTCATACTTGTGCTACTGTGGGAGAATCAGCCACAGATGATGATATTTGCACCTTCCAAATCTGATGTGCTGTAAGGCTGGACCCAACCAGTCAGCCTCGGAGCACCGTGGTTTGCAAGCTGTGCACGGAGCATGAAGGCTGTGCGGGAGGAGAGGCAGATCTCCAAAACCATCTGACCAACAAGCCCCACATCCCACCACGTGACAGTGACAAGAGGTAACCGTTTAACTTTCTCCTACCTTACGGTGTTGCATAAAACATAAGAGCGTCAAAGTTACAAGGTTAAACAAAAGTCCAGGTTTACCACAAGTTGGACCTTACTTCTGTAGATTTCAGACTACCGATTAGCTTCCAGAATGTGGCCCTGGAAACCCAAAGACTGACAGACGGTGCAGCCAATGGCCTTGGATCAGTGGAGGGTCAGGTGAAAGTGACGGAACAAGAGTGGGGCGTCTCCCAGCCTAATCTGGTCTTGCTGGGAGTGGAGCAGAAAAACAGGATGAGACTGGAGCTGATAAAGAGTGAGAAGGGTGGGGAGGCTGTGGGAAGTGACCCTCACCCAAACTCCACAACATTCCCGGAGAGGGACGACTCTCTCCCGAGGAACCAAGTGCTTCTGAAAACAACCATTCCAGGGAAGGACTTCCATCTGTCCCGTGTTTCTTCAGCGTCCTGCAGGGATGTATTGAAGAAGTGATGACACACCCCGTCATTTCTAGTGTTCTCTCCACCCTGTTCCTGCCACCTACTCACAACAAAGACCCATGTCAGAGCCTCTTGCAGAGCCTGAGGAAACAGGAGCAAGCAGGACGCAAGTCATGGACTCACAACCTGGAATAAGCTGGACCTTTTACTGAACACACTCAGAAGACACCGCTTCAAAATCCAGTTCCTCTGCCACGTAAACTCTACCTCCCACACTTTCCCAGCAAGCTCTGTGACACTGTGTTCTGAATGGAAGGTTCTGGAGGAGCTTTTTTTGGTTCTCAAACCTCTAAATGTGGCTTGTCAAACTCTCACTAATGAGGCCTCCCCTCACATTTCCGTCATCGAACCTGTTCTCACTGACTTGCTGTCACGCCACCTCGTATCCCAGCTGGGAGGTTCGTCATCCATCTTAAAGGAGGTGAAGACATGTTACGACAGTCCTGCTGTGAACATGGTCCTGAGTGTAGCGTGTTCCCTCGACCCACAGTTCCACGGGCTGGGGTTCATGGAGGAGAAGGTGAGGCGTAAAGTTAAAACGCTAAGCTCTGCAAAGCTTCAAGCTGGCTGCTGTTGCTCCAGGACAATGCTACTGTCCACATGGCACAGGAGGCAGAAAAATGTTGTCCAATGCACCTCACTCAACCGACATGGCACAGAGTGATTTTTATCTGTTTGCCAAACTAAAATCCCACCTGTGTGGTCGTCATTATACAGAGTGATGATGAAGTCATTCATGCTGTTGGGGAATATCTGGAGGCTCAGGATGTGACCTTCTGCAAAGGTATAGTGAATCTTTAATATTGAAAAAAACAAGATTATTGAAGTTAGAGGAGACTGTGTTGATAAATAATGCAAGAACAGTCTTTCTCCAGTGACATTTTCTGATGAGGTTGAGAACTTTTAGAAGTACCAGAGAGTGATTACAGATAGAGAGAGAGGCAATAATCTATTCTTATGTTTTTTTTTTATTTACTATTAGTCACATACAGTTAACACTAAAAAGCAGGGAGGTCACTCTTGAATAGCAGATGTGATGTTTGATTTTCCAACCACTGTCTGTCATCATCAGCACATCATCAGGAATCTAAACCCCAGAGAAAATCCTTCACATTGCACCTTTAATTAAGACAAACACTTGAAACAGTCTGAGCCACTGGGACTTACATGCGGAAACAAACTGCCACATTTTTGCTAATTTGATGGTGTCTGAGCCGTACACTCCTGTTTCTGAGCTGGCACATCGTTCTCCTCAGTGTTTTGAGCTTTGGCTGATTCCAGCTCAGAGCCGGCTGTCAGCGCTGACACCCTCTGGGCGAGCCGCTCAAGGACCAAATCAGAAATGCTGGTAAGACTATGCTGAAAAGACAAAAGGGAGTGAAATAAAACAACAGCAAATGAGATGCAGAGTATGTAAGACGGCAGCAATTTGTAAATGTAAAGCTGAACACATCCGCAAAGTGAGATATCTCATGTTTATCAAGGTGATTGTTTCTATCTGGGGCTTGTTAAGGTTGTTTGTAAGCCGCTCTGTGATAAAGAATGTTCCTACATCAGGCATCAAAGGGCTGAAAAACATATTTTGCAGCTGAAAGAAAAATAAAAAACACATTTAAAAAGCATCTGGTCATTCTGTCCTTACTAGAAATTAGTGTAGAACCTCTTCCACTTCATAATCTCATATATGTGGTTTATAAAAATGGGGTAAAGAGCTTCTAAAATCACTTATGTTACAGTTTCTGCTGTCGGCCAGTAGAGGTCAGCAAGTTGTTGAACCTCATTATACTTCTTCAGTTAAAATAACATTTTGTGTCAGTTCAAGAGTAAGTTTGCTGAAGAGCTGTGTGTTACGCTAGTGTGAAGAAAAACAGCAGCTGCACTGCGGCTTTTATTAGCATCCCAGGTGACTGTCACACTGATTTCTGCTACGTACCTGTAAGATATGCAGTCCCTTCAGCGTGAGGACAGCCAGCTCTCTCAAACCATCCCCAGTCAGGTCCAGGTAGATGACGGACAGCAAGGGACTCTTGAAGCTCCGCCTCCACTGCAGCTGAAACTGTCCGTCACGTCTGCTCCCTGCCGGCTGGAATTTGTAACAGAGAAGTTCCTGCAAAGGTAGAAAAGACGGTTGTCATCAGGATCTCGCTGCATTGCTCAGGCATTCTTATCAGATGAATGAAAGTGACACCAAACACACTCGAAAATCTACAAAACTTGCCCTGATTGTTTCCTGTTAATATCATGTGTATATTTCATTTAATCCTCTGTGACACTGAGTTCGATTTCTGTCCATGAACTCATAAAACCACATGAGTAAGCCTAATTACCACAAATATACTGACTGTAGTTTGTTTCTTCACCATGTTTTTGCTGTAAATACTCGCTAGATCAACAAATGTCGAGCAACCTGCAGCTGCAAAGAGTCGTGCATCCATTTCATCCTGTTTGAGCAATATTTGTTAAAAAAAAAACTACAATAAGCAGCAGATTTAAGAAAATACTGAGATTTTATTTTAAAAATAAACATTGATTTATATGAAAAGATGTATGTCTTCAGTAGGAATTGAGGCTGAGGAGGCTGGAAAGCACAGAGACACAGATTAACATAGAACATTTTATATTTTTCTTATTTTTTATTTTTACTTACTGCATATTTCTTTGCTTATTTATCTATATTTATGGTGGTGGTAGCCAGGGATTGATAAAGTATTTCTATTCTGTTCTATCTACACACTTTACCGTCAATAAGCTCATTTAATTTGCACTATCTGCCACTCTCATTTGCACTAAGTGAAATATTTTGCACCAGAGTCTCTATTTTGCACCAGAGTCTCTCACAGTGTACTTATTTAATTGTATTTTATTATTATTATTATTATTTTATTTTATTTTATTTTATTTATTTATTTATTTTTTTTAATGCTCTTTTGGCTTGTTCTGTTGAATTTTATATACGTAATGTCTTTTTTACCTGATGTTTACTGTCCACACCGAGGGTTTGAAGAGTACAGCAATTTCAATGCTCTTTATGTCCTGTACATATTGCAGTATCGACAATAAAACGACTTTGACTTTGACTTATAACACATTGTTGGTTTTGGTCTTTTAATGAGTTTTACTAACACTAAAAAACATCCCCTATTCCATTAGTGTTCTCACCTGTCCGTAGGTTCCCAACAGCACCTCCTTCTGCCCGTCAAAATCCAGATCAATGACCAGAGCACACAGCACCGCGTCCCACTGGTCGCTTTCTGAGAGGCACGCGGACCAAGACAAACCACGCTCCTGGACATCTCTGAGCAGACACACAAAACAGGACGATTCGGTTTGTCTTTAAACCAGCAGAGAGCGAGCCTCCATGAAGCTGCACTAAACCACGTCGACTCTGACCTGTAGATGACTGCCATCTCTATAGTGCTGGTCACCAGGAGGTTGTAGCCTTCCATCTCCACGCCTGGAAAAGACAGAGACCGATAGTCTTGAAGTATACGGCAGATTCCGAAATAAAGAAAATCGACGACAGACCAGTTACATACTTTTCTCTCCTCTGGGCTGGAGGCTCTCAGTCTGGCAGCTGAGAGGGAACAGCAGCACTGTGGAGATTGGACTGTCGAACTGGACCCGCCAGCTCTGCAGAATCTCTGGTTAAAACACACAGAAACACTCAGAATAGAAAAGATTCTGCACAGTGGAGTCACTCTTACAGAACAAAGATGGAGAAAAATGCCAGAAATTATAGACAGACTTATCCTGCTGTCATGCTAGTCATGTGTGACAAGCCAAAACATCCAAATTTAAGCTTAAAATCATGATATTACTTTAAAATCGCTTTATTGTAACATTTAAATATTCACCAGAATATGCCACTTGCACCAGAAACACAAAACATAATGTCCAAGCTCCTCAGCACGACTGAGAAGTGACTCAGTCGAGACAAACAGCATAAAAACAATCGGTAAACAGTGGAGCAAGTTGTTAGAAGATACACTCAGCATGGTGAAACATCTGTCCAGAGGTCATGTGCAGAGTAGTGGGAAAAACAAAATAGCTAAATACTTATAAGGTAGCATTTTTTGCACATGTTTTGTTTTTAATTTTGTAAAATAAATAAATAAAATCTTCTTTTCTATGATGTGTTGCATTTCAACTTGCACAAAACTAATTTCCAAGTTCTCTCTGCCTCTAACTGTGGTTGTGCTGTTTCCATAGAGATGCAGGACTTTATATTGCAGTGAAAAATGAACCCACAGTGAAGAAAAATCACTGACAAGGGCAAATAAACACTCTGCTGCTTGGGGTTCAGAGGGCTGGTGTGTCGGAGGCCTTCAGTAAATGAATGGGTGAGAAAACCTTCCCTATTGCCATTGGAACAAGGTAAGTGTTTGCAGCAGTTCATTCACAAATAAAACCAGACACAAGCAGTGTGTCTCTATAAATTAGCTGAACTGATTCAATTAGTGTAACTACTGGAGGGATTTTGGACCTAACTGGCTGCAGTTTTCCCACCAAATGGGAGAAAATGCATCAGTGAGAAATTCCCATATCTCCAAACTCCTGCTGCTAGTAAATTATGGTCTTCACAATTTGTCACACATTTTTTGACAAACAACGATGCACCCCTCTTTTTAGGAGTGTGTGGGTGCGTGCAGATCTGCTACTGTGTTGTTACTGCACTGACTGTATGCTAATGATCCTATCAGCACTTTAACAGGAGGTGGAAGCACCTGCAGAGCCTCAGCTCCATAAAAATAATGTTTCTCGACACAGGAGTCTGAAGAGGGACCTCTGTAATCCTCAGTCATACTTTGGAGAGAGAGTGTGTGAAAAGGAATCATCAGACACTCATGTGGCAGAGTTGAACCTCTCTGAATCGTTTTGCTTTCGGATTCCCTCACCTGGTCCAGTTTGGTCGACCAGAGCCAGTCCAAGACAGCCGTTCTGACAACCGAACGCTGAGAGTCGCCGGCCGCCGGCTATACTCAACATATCCAACCACAACACACTGCATGGAGGAGAGAGAGACAAACAGAGGATTGTGGGTCACCTTGGAAAAAGAACACTTTTCTTGATGTTTCCATTTTCATTTCCATTTTTACTGACTTTGCCGATTTTCATCAACAATTATTTAAAATATATATTGTAATCTTACAAAATTCTTTCATTTCATTGCAAATATTTCGACGTAAGTAGCAAACTTGATTAGGTATACAAAGCCAAGCACCAAGTTTCACCTGAGACATTTTTTCCCTTTCACCTTACAGCATATACATCGATCAGCCACAGCATCATGACCACTGACAGGTGAAGTGAATTGATCATATTGGTACTATGTGGTGTTCTGATGGAGAACCTTGGATTTTAACATCCATGTTGATGAGACTTAGACACCCAAATAAACACTGTCCCACAACAAACACACTCCCTCATGCTAATGGAAATCCCAAATGTCACTGGATGAAAATGCACCCCACCATGGAAACAACATCCAACAATCAGGAACATGTAGAGGAACATGACAATGGTCCAACATGTTGATCTGACCTCCAAACTTCCTACACCCCATTGTGATCAAGCATCAACAGGATGCAGTGGAACAAGTGTGATTGACAGAGGCCCCACTGCACAAGCCAGAGTACCCAAAGGATCCAGTGATTCCAGACCCCATAGGACACCCTGAGAGGTCCTCTTGTCCATGTCCAATGGTTCAGAGTATTTTTGAGCACATAAGAGGGACCAACACAATCTTAGGCGTTAATTTTATGCCTGATCGGTTTATATATACATATTTATAAATACATATTGCCACGTATGCATGTAGCTCACTTGAGAAAAAATGGAGCCATTAGTCAAAGTTGGGAATCATCTCCTTTAAATCTAAAGTATGACTCCTGTTGCCGATTGCTCTCCTCCTTTCTATATCTCCTGATGAATTTTAGGAGAAAAATATGAGAAACATATCAGACAAAATCGAAGCTAAAATAAGAATCACCATTTTGTCTCCGAAGCTATAGAAGAGCAAACCTTCAGCAGTCAGATTTTCCTCTTGGCGGTTTCACTATGAACTATGGGCAAGTCTCTCAGGAGTGTCTGCAGACATGAGGTGTGTTGAGAAATCCTCATACACTTGATGATTTGACAGTGGGACAGAGCTGAGCCCTCAAACACTTTAAAGTTATAAAGCCCGTGAGCGTGGAGATCGGGCCTTCAGGACAAAATGACTACAGCTAATGGAAGCTGATTAACACAGAGACATAAAGAGTGACCCCTCATAGCCACAAACAGCGCTAACAGGGCTGAAGAGACTCACTTGCTGGGCAGCTGCTGCAGCTCAGGGAAGAGCCTCTCCACTGGCTGCTCTTCAAACTGGTGCAGGGAGGCGTTCTGTTGGAGACAGGAGAGTCACGCTGGATGATGCTCTGATATTTGCACGGAGAATCAAAGTTAATGTCTCCTACAGATATGCAAAACTCATTACCATTCTGTTTTATCTCCCTTGCTGGGAAGAAAATCCTTCCTGCAGCTTTCATCCTTTTAATACATGAATCTTCCATTTGACAGAACAATGAATCTTGATGTCGGCAAAGTCACGGACAAATTTTGAACTTTTAATGCAACTTTAATGCTTAAAGAAGGATATTTAAACATTTCCATAACAGCTGGGAAAACGCTTTTATTATCATATTATTATTTATTAATCTTAAATCAAAATAAGGCAAATGTGGGATTAAATTCAAGCAGGAAACCATGTCAAGTCCGTCTTGCAATAATTATTGGATGCCCCAATGAATACTGAACCAGGATTTACTTGCTGTGATCACTCCTCCTGTTTATACTGTCCACTACTAGGCCCCTTTGTAAGCTCTGCAGTCCTTGTTCTTTGCTAATATGAGCCTTCGACCGTCTGAGTGAGCCAAATCCAAACTTACAGACTTTTTAGTCCAACGTTGCCTCTTGTGTTCGCCCAGTGTGTCCCTGCTGAGCTGCAGCGGAGGTTCGGGAACACAAAGAGGCAGTTTGGACAATGTCCACTTGCTGTAGCACGACTCAGATAAATTTAGAAAATATATTTTTACAGAGAGGATTGTAGATTTTGTCCCTGTCACTTTTTTATTAAAAGCACATTAAGAATTCATCCTTCTGTTCATTTTCCTGATGTATTTCTGGAGTCAGGTCGTGATGGCAGCAGGCTCAGCAAGTTAGTCCACCTGTCCCCCTCACTAGTCACGTTCTCCGGCTCCTCCTGGGGTTCCTGAGACGTTCTTGAGCCAGATGAAATATATAATCTCCTCAGTGTGTTCTGGGTCTCCCACCATTTGGACAGTCCTGAAAAAACTGCAGAGTCATTCCACGCCAACTCACCTGAGGCCTCCCAGTTGAGGTCATGGACTCTCTGGAAAAAAATAATGCAGAAACTTCTACCTAAACCATGGAAGCTTGCAAAATCCCACAGCTCTACTCCAACTACTTTTTGGCTTATGAATTTTTGAAACTGGAACTTCAGCGATTCTTTTAAAGTATCTTCAAAGCCTCACCAGTTGATTATTTTTCACAGGATTTGGTGGATTGTTTTTACCGAACATCCCAGAAACCTCAGGAAAAAGTTGTAATCATGTCAATAGCTTCTGATTTTTTTAACACAAATTAAAATAATATAAATCTATAATTTATCATCCAAACAAATTTTTTTTCTAAAATTCGTATCTCCACTAATATTCACTCAGTTCCAACCAAATCTTTGTTGTGGGTAGAAACAACTTAGTTCTGTCAGATCTAAATGTCATTTACAACAGAACCAACTGCCACAAGTCTTCTTAAAATGAGCTTCGGAGCTGGAAAATCCACTTTTTAGGACATTTTAACAGGACTGTTTTGATGTCTTAGAACCTTTTTGAAGGGAACGTCTTCATATCCATTGAAAACATATTTAAAATTAAAGATGTTATATTACTTTCATAATTTAAACATTTTATGAAAATGACACAATTCTCGTAGTTTTCCGTGGCTTTAAAATCACACTGAGTGTCTGTAATTGTCAGGTGAATATTTATGTTATGTTGATTTCAAGGTTTTATATGTCTGGATGGTTCCTGCTGAGCTATTCAGTCATTAGTCATCATTAACGATGCTTTAAAAGAATCGTCGAAGTGACCAAATTCAACACAGAGGGTCGATTTTCAAAAATTCATAACTCAAAAAGCATTTGGAGTAGAGCTGTGGGATTTTGCAGAGGATGTGGTTTAGGTGGTTTAGACGTTTTTACATGATTTTTTTTTTTAAAGAAAATCCATGACCTCAACTGGGAAGCTCTAGGTGAGTTGGCGTGGAATGACGTTGCAGTTTTTTCAGGACTGTCCAAATGGTGGGAGACCCAGAACACACTGATTATATATTTCATCTGGTCAAACTACGTTGACTGGCTCCTTTCAACACAGCAGAGGCTCTACTCCAAGAGGTGGTCTCTGAATGGCCAGTATGTTCAGATAGATAGATAGATAGACAGACAGACAGACAGACAGACAGATAGAATCACAATATCTGCTTTTGAAAAGAGTAACTAAAGGCACGTACACCACACACAATGATTTATAGATAAGTTCAGCTCTGTTGATCCAGGCTGTGATCTGACCTCCTTGTACAGGTGGATCCTCTGATCATGTCCGCTGAGCAGGAACACCGTCTCGCTGCCTCCGTCGGCACACTGAACTCTATCAGAGGGAGAGAAGCTCGCTGACATTTACCGTCCAGACTCACACAAGCATGTTCAGTCGGACACTGACATCCACCGAAGCTGCTCGCACACAACTCGTTCGTGAAGAGTCGAGTAGAATGCGATCAAAAATTATCGATTCCCACTGAGACGTTGAGTCACTGCAGCAGCAACACTTAATGATTCAGTGCAGGAACAGAATGTCAGACGTGAACTTAATACAATTATAAAACGCAGAAGCAGTACGTGGTAAATATTTTACAAGATTCAATTTGACATTTAACTTGTCAAGCAGCTGGAATGATGTTGCCTGGAACTGTGTTTTTCTGAACCTATTATAATGAATAGTCATACAAGCTCATCATACACCAGGACTGCACACGCTGCCTACTGTCATATCATTAAGTCTATACAACATGTTCAGCTCACAGTCACCTTATAATCTTAATGTGGAGTTAAACTCAAGACGTTACTGTCGTATATCAACACTTCTCCCTCTCATGTTGTTTGACAAATGCAATATTTTAGAATTGCTCCTCTTTCGAACAATCTTGTTGTTTTATGTTTTTAGCCTGTTGTATGCTTAGACCTCACTTGTTAACCACACAGTCACTATGTCTCCAGTAGAACCGACTGCGATCTGGCAGTCTGCAATGCTTTCACTCTGCACTTTGAAGTGGCAGCAGCGGTTTGTGGTTCTTTTGTATGTTAAGCCTGAACAAATCCTGCGGGGTTGTTACCATGACAACCAAACTCAGCATGAACTCCAACCAGGGTCACTCCGTGTCAACTCAGCGACATTAGAGAGATCAGTCGCTTGACCACCTCAGAATCTGCTGAAACTTTCTAGGAATGATCTTTGGCATCTGAAACTGACATCTGCGCATATTTTTTAGCTGAAAAACATTTTCATAATTTTTCACCCGGTGTAAATTTTCAATAAATCTCTCGCGAGTTGGAAATTGAACGAGATGCCACTTTCAGATGTCCATATCTCTTGAGGTACGCGTCCTAGAATCTTCAAATGTTCAGGTGACGTTCAGAAGTTTCTGGTGAGCGGAGAGAAAGCAGCAAATTCTGGCAATCAAGACTAAACTTTTTGCTTAAGACCTTTCAAATTCAGGATTTGTTCAAAAGTTGCAAATAAAGTGGATTTTCAAATATATCTCTAATACATAGGATCTACTTGATCAATTTTATTGTGAGAATAATATCTGAATGACATTAATAACGCTTAAAAAGCTTCCATATGTTAGTAAAAATGGGAGTTATGGCCAATCAAAGTCGACACAGGTAAAAAAGTAATTAATTTCCAGCCAGATGGCTATCTTGAATCATGGGTAGGCTGATGAAATCTAGGATAGTAAGAGATGGAAGTATCATCTACTGGTGTGCCAAGTTTCTATATCCTCCCATGTTGTCTTCATACTAAAATGATTCTGCTCCTGACCCTATGGATCCATATCCATCCATTCATTGTTGCAGTATAAACAAAACTACTTAATTTATCAATGTGATTAATGCATGCATAGATTATATGTAAACTTTAATTAAAAGTAACTAGTTATTTTAAAAAAAACTTCTATCACTGTCATAAATGTTATGGAGCAAAAATACTATATTTCTCTCAGAGTATATGAAGTAGTAGAGGAACATCCCTACAAAGTCTCAACAGATTCTGAGATGGTCAAGCAACTACCTTCGCTGAGTTGACACGGAATGACCGAACCATCTTTGTGGCTTCACAGCAGCAAACTTACTCCGTGTGGTAGAGCTGGAAGGGCGTAAACTGCAACTCCAGATTCAGGCAGCTTTCTGTTCAGAGAGACACGACAACATCAGGACGTGAAACATCTGCTAGAGTGAGCGCCGCGCACATCTGGACGCTGCTTTACTCACGTGCAATAGACTCCAGGTTGAACTCGGAGCCGGGTTCATAGTCACAGTAGATATTCAGGAAGGGAGTGGCTTTGTCTCCAGAATCCTGCAGGAGATCAGACATTAGAAACAATCATCGTGCTCTTATTGCAGACAGGTTTTAGATTCCTCACAGCATGGTAGGGTAAAAAATACCTTTATGAAAGTGATGCCCACCACCAGCCCTCTTTTGGGTGGAGACTTATTGAAGGCATCAATGGATACGATCTCTGCATCAACTGCAAAAAGAAGATAGGATCAAATCTCAGCACACGACTGAAAGGACCAAAGTTTACTCTGAATAACAAAATCTCATTAAAAGAAGATCTGCTAAGTTTACAAACACTCACTAGGCAATCTTTCATACAACCAGCCTTTTATAAACTGTTGAGAAATAGTTGAAACCAGTGGATAAAGGTCAATCACAATATAAACAATAGAGACGAATCGATTTTACAAGTGAAAAAATATGAAGTAGAAACTATACATTGCGTCATTCAAATAAACTTTACTTTAACTTATTTCTAACCTGTTAGTAAGAACTTTAGTTGATGTTTTAATTTATTTATTTTATATACAGGCTAATTACCTTATCTCCTTTTTGACAAGTATGTATAGACTACAGATAGCATCATAATAACTTTACATACTCCTGGACTAATTAATGTGAATGATAAATGGTAAACACCTGACACACATATTACATTGTCTATCATTATAGTACTTTTGGCTGCATGGTCAACTGCATATACATAGGTCTTCGTTGAAACACAAATTAACCCTGATAATTCACACAATAATTCAATTATAACTGATTTCCTTACATATTTGTGATTTTTTGTTTTGCTTTATTTCTTGGATTATGTCTTTGTATTATATCTACAATTGCAACACTTAATTGCACACACAGAAACTGAACGATACGACCTCAACAAGCAGCACTGATCACTTGCTGGACTCGGACGGTACCTGGGATGTAGGTGAACTGGACCTCCTTGGCCACAGGTCGGACCTTCTGCTGCAGCTCCTGGTATCTGAAACACACCACCTTGCCTTTGAGGGTGGCCGCCAGCAGCTCCTGCTCCCCGGCCTGACACAGCCCGTAAATGTTGCTCTGCGACGGGAAGCGGCTGAAGCTGTCCTCCACGAAGGGGTACGACTCCCGGAGCATCCTGAAGGAAGCACCCGGACTCAGTCATTTAAAGAGAATATCAGGAATTCAGCCTGTTCATGCTTGTTTGGAAGCTCCGGGTTAGCTTCAGCGAAAAAGCAGCCACCGGTTATTAACTTCAAACTGCAGCCAAGACCCTTGACAAGCTGAGAAACTCTTAATTTGGCTGTAACTATTATTTTATTTGACAAACACTCATTATCTGAGTCTCCTGTACACATAAAGAGCTGGACCAGGTTAGCGCGAAGCAAAACATCCGGGTTTGGCTGGAGCTGCGTTCATGTTTATTGGATATTTGGCATTTAGCGTTTGTTAGCGGGACAGAAATATCAAATTGGTTTCAGATAGATTTTTTCCTCCCATCCTGTTAAGTGAGATGTTGTTTTCGAGTTAAGAAATAATTTGTCTATCATTAAATAGCTGTAAATCATTTAGAAGTTTCGAGGGTGTCTCTAATTTCCCACCTACTCAGTGGACGGGAAATGCAGCACAAGCCTTTTCTACTTCGTGTTGTCATTGGCGACAGACTTGACGCGTCACACGTAGAATGCTGCCACCTAGTGGAGCTGTGTGATACAGGCGAATTAAAGAACTGTCTGATTTCTGTTATCAAGAACTGCACTGTAAAACATCTGAACAATTAATTTACTCGAATTCACTTAATGCAAATATATAAAATACATTTTGCTAATCGAACTTAAAAATCTACATATTTAAAAAAAATCAAACCAGTTTAATAGGATACTTAAAAACATAAGTTCTCATAACTTGAGATATTTTGGCTTAAAATGATGAACTAAGTGAACAAACATCTAAGAGTTCACTAAACCTTTTAAATTAAGTTTGTGTGAAACAAAAGCAGCATATAAACTGACTTTCCAGGATGCATTGGTAGAGAGTTAAAATGCCACAGAAACTCAGACTTTGTTGAATGAAGTTGTTTCTTTTAATAATAATGAAAATAATTCTAATCATGACAAAGGTTACTACTGAATTTAACATTTAATCTCACTTTAACTGGGAGGAGCCTCACGGATTGTCTCTGTACTGACTCTGAAGGCTGATATCTTGAGATTATCAAGCGTTTTTCTCAAGTTTAGTGAACATAACTGACCTATTTGTATTATTTCACAACTCATGAGACAACTTTGAACTAATTAATCAACTGAAAGGGAGTTGACTCTCATTTTTGAGGCAGGAGAGGACATATGCTTTTAAAGCTGATTGAGCTTAAAGTGATGGCTGCTTATGAGCTCTTATTTTCTGCTTGTAGGTCTTTCCTCTCCATTTAATATCTTTTTTCATGAAGTCCTATTTAAAAAATTCATGATGCATGATGTGAAGCTGTATTCAAATAAAGAATAGCATCGCATATGGCTCTCCTAAACATATAATCTACTTGTATAAGGTGCTATCCTGCACTTTTTATGCAGCCACAAACCAGTCAGGTGGAGTGAAACAGTTAATGTTTTCTGTCCACCAGAGGTCAGAATAAACTCACTCACCAAATTCACAGACTCTGTAGGGAAACCATATCGGCCTCCGGAGCAGATGCAGGACAGGCTGAGCAGCAGCATGGGTAACAGGCTGCTGGATTTTCATTAATGAAAAACTAATTTACACGTCCGGCTCTGTAAGAATGTTCCTATTTTTAATTGATCCACTTGAACATGTATCAAGAGTGGAGTCCTTTACAAAAGAAACTGCCCACAGGAAAACCTGACTGATCCAAGTTTGCTCCTCTATAGCTCGGGAGACAACATTATGATTCTTATTTTAGGCTTAGTTTAGCGTCGATTTTGTCTGATTTGATTATTTTTCTCCTAAAATTCCCCTGGAGATATAGGTGAAAAGGGGGGGAACAATCAGCAACAGGAGTTATACTTGAAATTTAAGGGAGATAATTCCCAACTTGACCAATGGCTCCATTTTTTCTCAGTTAAGCTGCACACAACTAACCCTATACTCAGAAAACGCCTCGTATCCAGAGGCAATGAGCTGCATCCAGACAGACTCAACAAGCCCATTTTAAATGGCTCAGACATCAACCAAAACTGTTCAACACTCACTTCATTATATATCAGTTTGTTTTCCAATATAGTCGTCACTTAATATTGGAAATCCTGCCATAAAGCTGATTTTGTAAATAGTTTTACAGCATGATTTTTGTACAAATTTCTTTAAAAGTCCTCACATCACCATCAAAACAAATATCTTCATCTTCTAAATTCCCGTCTGAGTCAAGGCCTGGCCTCCATTTACAAATATTAAAATTAGGAAATGTATGCCGGATAGCTGACATCCCAGTAGTTTGGACAAACACTGTAACAATAAGATCGTATTTCATTGTTGGGCAGCGAAATGAAGGCATCAATAAAACAGTACAAAGATATCATTTCACACATCTATTCTAACCCAAAGCACACAACAAAAAATGATATATATTGAAAATTCATGCCAAAAATAAAAACTAAAAACCTGTGACCTGTGATTTCCAATTAGCTTGACTGCGTGAACACAGTTGTGCATCATGGCTCCGCATGGAAAAGAACTGCAAGAGGAATTCAAAAATCTGATTGTGAGACAGCAAAGGAAAGAAAAACGATACCGGAGGATCAGAGATGAAGTAAAAAACAGCTGAAACACAGCGACAGCAGTGACCAGGAGGTGTAGATTGAGCCACAGCACCAATAATCAGAGCTGCCCTTCTAAAATGACGCCACGGACAATGAACCTGTTACATAATCTAGTTCTAAAAAAGACACGCGGAAGTGCTTCAGACTTGGCAAAGAGCTTATCAATGATAATTTGAATTTCTGCGACCGTTCATCCAGAGTAAATCACTGTGCATAACGTCAACTTCTGAGAACAGCATTGTAGAAAAACACCTCCAACATAAAACTTTATTTAAAGACCTGAAAAGAAACCTGGTGAATGTTTGGAGCCCAGTCTTTGATCTGACGAGAAACGGATTGACTTGTTCTGCTCAGACGGGGTCCAGCATGGTTGCACAGTGAATGCATGATCCTGACAGTGAAGCACAGAGGTTTGAGTGTGATGGTGTGGAGCAGCATTGGGGAGGTGAATCTATTATCAAAAATAAAGGTGGACATATGAAGTACTAAAAAATACACCGATCAGTCACAACACTATGACCACCTGACTAATACTATGTTGGTCCCCCTTATGTGCTCAGAAATGCTCTGAACCATTGGACATGGACAAGAGGACCTCTCAGGGTGTCCTATGGGGTCTGGAACCAGGACGCTGGCAGTGTCTGGCTTGTGCAGTGGGGCCTCTGTCAATCCAACTTGTTCCACTGCATCCTGTTGATGCTTGATCACAATGGGGTGTAGGAAGTTTGGAGGTCAAATCAACATGTTGGTCCATTGTCATGTTCCTCAACATGTTCCTGATTGGTTGATGTTGTTTCCATGTGGTGGGGTGCATTTTCCTGCAGTGACATTTCGGATTTCCATTCGCGTGAGGGAGTGTGTTTGTTGTGGGACAATGTTTATTTGGGTGTCTAAGTCTGATCAACATGGATGTTAAAATCCAAGGTTTTCCATCAGAACAGCACATAGTACCAATATGATCAATGTTAATCACTTCAGAATGTTGTGTCTGATCGGTGGATATGCTGTAAGGTGAAAGGGAAAAAAAGGTCTTAGGTAAACCTTGGTGCTTGGCTTTGAATACTTAATGAAGTTTGCTACTTACATTGAAATATTTGCAATGAAATGAAAGAATTTTGTAAGATTACAATATATATTTTAAATAATTGTTGATGAAAATCAGCATAGTCAGTAAAAATGGAAATGAAAATGGAAACATCAAGAAAAGTGTTTTTTCTAGGCGACCCACAATCCTCTGTTTGTCTCTCTCTCCTCCATGCAGTGTGTTGTGGTTGGATATGTTGAGTATAGCCGGCGGCCGGCGACTCTCAGCGTTCGGGTGTCAGAACGGCTGTCTTGGACTGGCTCTGGTCGACCAAACTGGACCAGGTGAGGGAATCCGAAAGCAAAACGATTCAGAGAGGTTCAACTCTGCCACATGAGTGTCTGATGATTCCTTTTCACACACTCTCTCTCCAAAGTATGACTGAGGATTACAGAGGTCCCTCTTCAGACTCCTGTGTCGAGAAACACTATTTTTATGGAGCAATATTCAAAGACAGAATGCACGGACTTTAGTGGCATTAGGGTCCTACTGTTGGGTTTTCATGTTTAATACAGTAGATCTAAACTGCTGAATTCAGAAATAATGCGATTATGACACGGTTTTGGATCGTTTGACATTTTAATGGTGTGTTCTCAATTCTGTTAAACACTGTAAGCCAGTGGTTCTCAACTGGTGGGTCGGGACCCAAAAGTGGGTCGCGAAGCCATTTTCAGAGGGTCGCAGAAGCCACCCCCCAAAAAAAGTAGTGGTATAAAGTCTTTTATTTTAAAGGACGTGTTTCTTATGACTCAGTTTGCTTTCAGTAGCAGGATATTTAGTGGTGGTGACACCAGTAGTTTCCCACTATTAACCTCTAGATCTGTCTCTGCCAGCTTATTGGAGAAATTTATGCTAAAACGTGCCAAAAATGAACCAAAATGTGCTCAGAATCTGTCAAAATGGGCCAAAATATGCCCCAAAACTTGGCAAAACGTCCAAATCTACCAAAATGAGCAAAAAAAAGGGGCAAATTTTTCCTAAATTGTATCAAAATGCATTGAGACTACACCCAAATAAACCTTAATTTGTTAACAGGAACAGCAAACTTCAAAAATTTGTGTCGTGACTGTTATTAATAGAGACATGGTGGGTCGTGAGGCTGGACCAGGTGAGAACCACTGCTGTAAGCTACTTGGAGCTAAATTCAAAACGAGATGGTCAACATGAAACTAAAAGCAACACTTAACCCAGGAAGATACTAAAGATTCTGTCGGTACAACAACAACAGCAGCAGCAGCAGCAGCAGCAATATTATTCTGATGCTCACCCTGACACCGGGTCAGTGGCCCATATCTGTATTGTTTGACAACTGCTCAGTGTGCATTACAGTGTCCAGTCCATGTGTTTCTGGAGCGAAGCAGACGGAGGTGAGGCCTCAGCAAACTGCTGCTCCATATTGTGACAGTTCAGAGGTGGCGGTGTGCTACACCCCCACTTCTCCTAATACCACCTGCTAATCCATCTGCAGGATTACTGTCCACTGTAATCACTCATCCTCCACACTGACACACCTCACCTCGCACTGCAACTCCTGAGTCACCACACACACACACACACACACACACACAAACAAACATACCTTGCATAAGACGTTTATTCTGGCTATAGTTTTAAATGGAGTATACAACAGAAGTGGGTGCACCCCCTGTGTAGTTTCACATGATCATAGTTAAACATAGGCAGGAACTCAATGAAACAAATGCCAGTGCACCGTTCATTACTGAATATCTGTGTGTCCACCTTCGATTTAGAGACTCAGACCTCCTCACATGGACGATACCAGTGTTGCAACAAGTTTGTGGAGCCATTTTCTAGTGCCCAGTTTTTTCAGCTTCTCTTTGCTGGAGGGGTTTCGTAGTTCTGTCTTTCTCAGGTCGGTTCTCTTTAGAAACTCTTGGATCCTTGGATCGTCATCATGTTGGAATCTCCTCTTCTTCAAGCTTCTGCAGACTGGGAGTGTCTTATTTCGGTTTATCCACAGAATAAATGTCATCCCCCCCAACACCTTTAGCAGTCATGCAGCACCGCATCACCTCTGTGTGCTTCACTGTCAGGACCATGCATCCACTGCAGGTTCACACCAAATGGACAGGACCCAACAAATCTATCAGGCTTCTTTTACATGTTATTCAGTAAAGTTGAGTCCTCTCTTCTATCAATACGCTCTTTCTAAGTATTTGTTTTTGATTATTCATACGAGGAAATGTTCCACTTGTCAGCGTAGAAATATTGCAGTTGTTGAAACATGAAACTATTCTGAGTCATTGGACATTTAATTGATTTTGCACAGGGGTTCACTCAGACCTGTTGCCTACTGTGAACATCAGGTTCATCCACGATTGATCAGTTATCGTCTTTACTGAGACGTTCCCCTGATTGATGATCCTAATTGTTGTTTGTTTAGCACCTTTATGCAACAAGTGTACAAATAAACTGTAACAGCAAGTAAAATGTTTGATATAGCACAATAAAAAAGAACATCCTAACAACAGCAGTAGGTGACAAAGTAATATCCTGCCCAGTGTTTATTGGTTCACTGTTTGTTATTTTCTTTAAGTTTCACCTTTATTCAAATAAAAATTACATGGATTTTTGTAATTAGTAATGTAATTAACTGGTTATAAAATGTGTAATGTAGTCAGAATGCTTTTTGATGATAAATTACTACAAAATAAAACATTAAAATACTGCACTACGACATTTGACTTCAACAAATCTTCCTTATTTCTTTTCAAACGTCTCAGAACAACTTCGGTGTTAATAATTATTCCATTATTCATCATTAAAATATTAGACAAGTCATTAACAAAACTAGAAACCTGAGAGGAGAAACACACTTTGATGATCAGTATCGTGAAAAAAAGTTCCATAATACTACAAGTTCCATGTTTTTAAAGATATAAACAAAATATAATCCCTGACAGTGATACTACAGTCTAATTCCACATGTTTTCAAATGTAATCTGGGCTGACTGTGTAATATTTTGTAATCTGATTGTAATGTAATCTGCTACTATCCAACCCTGTCTTACCCTGAGATTACATATATTATGATTTGGTGCAATACAAATAAAACTGAACTGAACCCACAACAGGGAAAGAAAACTGCCTTTAACATATTCTAAAGATAAACTATGATCGGCTTAATATAGTTTTGATAATGTTCTGACACTGGCGTCTTCATATAATCGAACATGTAATAATCTGTTTAGGGGGTTTTAATGTGATGCATCAGATTGATATTTAATATTAAATGGAAAATATATCAAATGCAGCATAAGCACTCACTGTTTTGCACTACTGCCAGTGCACATAGGCAGATTTTTATATATTTTTATTTTACTTTATTGTATTTATTCTGTATTTTGATTGGTTTATATAGAGAAACTGACAATAACAATCTTCTGTTCTATTCTGGACAGGAACAAAGAAACGATAAGATCTGATGATGGGATACAAAAAGGTCAGAATATAGAAATAATAACAGAATAAAAAGTTAGAATATCTTAAAGAAATAGTTTAGCAGACATTGTTTGGCTCCTTTTAGTTCACTGTTCTGTCTGAAAAGTCCAGAATCTGTGAATGTGGAAGTGAGATCATGAGCTTTGATTGAAGTTCAGACATTTTGATGGCAAAAAACGAAAAACGTCATCGGCTACATTCTGTTTCCTGTTCTCCTTGGGAATCCTCAGAAGTGAACATATCTCCGAGATGCAATCCAGCACCTGACTGGGGGCAGCAGAAAGTTTCAGGTTAACGGTGCCACATCTGAAAACGAAACTCACTGAATCTTTCTGGCCGACAAACCATCAACGATGTTAAACTTTTCTCTGCTGCGATTTTTCAAGACTCTAATCTCCTCAGGGGTCACCGTGGGGTCGTCTCCAGAATATGCTCCATTTTTGGCCGGGGGTGATTAGGCCCTAATCTGCCTCCTGGTGAGGAGACGACTTCTTCCGGACGCACACAAACGATGACGCTGGCCTGTGCACTGGTAAAAAATAATAAATCTGTTGTGGGTTTTGCAGAGTGAGATTCATGGCACAAAACATCCTGTGTTAAATCTGGAGGCCACGCTGGGTTTTATGGTGACTCAGCAGCTTTAAAGTGCAAAATCTGTCACATCATGGGTCTGAGTTTAAGTCTGGAGTCCCACCTCCTTAAGGAATATCCCATAAACGGAGGAAAGTGGCAATGAAACCCCAATATAACTGCTGAATGTGGTTATTGATGTAAGAGACGGATGCACACATGTGCCACAGTATGGAGCTCCAACTGGGGTGAGTCCACTCTGGGCTGGAGGCGGAGGGGGGCCGGTTAATGGCGGTCTGTGCTGAGCTGCTGGTGACACCTGGTTTGCACAGAGGAGATTATTCCAGTGCGTGTCTGTGTGTGTGTGTGTGTGAGTGTGTGTGTGTGCATGGTGAGTGATTGGAGCTGACAGCAGCCTCTGTATTGCTGGCTGGCCTGCAGATTTAGCCGACCTGTTTTAGACACTCTAATCTGGATTAACTGCAGCAGTGTGTCAGTGGGGACGAGGACCGGAGCCTCCCCCACCCTCTGCCCCTTCACCTGCTTTCCGTCCATCCCTCTCACTTCCCCTCCCATCCGTCTGGGCACCTGCCTCCCCCTCCTCCGTGCATCCACCTGGCTGCCTGTTCACTTTTTTTTGTTTAGTGAGTTCTCAGGCCTCGGCCAGCCTGTTGATCACAAACTCATCATAAAATAAAAGCGCTGGCTTGCATCGTTTGGAAAATGTCTCTCAGATTCCAGCGTTAGGGGGGAAGGGCAGTCGGGCAGGGATTATACCAGCTCAGTCCTCTTCCCTACTTCCCTATTTGCTGTTGCAGCTGCAGGACGAGCTGTTCCACTATAGAGCATCGCCAGCATCAAGTGGACGGCGTTCGTACGACATATGAGTTGTTTTTAATCACATAAAATTACATAAATCACGCAAAAAACAACAAAAAAACAGGAACCTCAGCATGACAGTACTGTAGCGTCTCATTAGAATAATTGTACAAGGAATTATTTGTTCAGCAATGAAAAGCAAAAGTAAAGAAATAAGTAAAAGAAGTCATAATTTAAGAACTTGCCAAATTAAATTAGTGATAAGTTTTAAGAACCTGATATGACAGACTGAGATACACAACGTTACATGCACACACAGAGTTTCCTCACACCCATGTATTTATGTCAGACTCCTCTCTCCTCACTCCTCTCAGCTCTGACAACACCAGTCCACAAAAACCAAGTGGAACTGCAACGATCACATTTTCTTCTGGAACCATTTCCACCTAAAACTCCTGCGTCCAGCCGACCAGGAGGTGCAGCAGCCGTCACCTCACGCTGAATCCTCCCTCCACGTTCCTCTCTCTCCTTCCTCCTTCCACCACAGCTTCTTCCTCACCACATTATCTCCTGTTTGTTCGTCTTCTCGCCTTTCTTTTTCACCCGGTCTCCACACGACTCGTCCTTTTCCTTCCCCCATCTTTCCTGAAGCTGCACGCTTCCCTCCAGCCTCCTTTCCTGCTGCACCACTGAACGGATTGCCCTGTCTTTCCTCTCTTTATCTGGAGATAAGATACTTACTTTTCAGATAAAGCATATTATGATAAATCAAATGAGCTTTGTCGCTTTTGTGCTTCTGCGTGTGTGTGTGTGTGTGTGTGAGTGCAGCATGTGTGTGTGTGCAGCTGTTTAGGACATGGATGTCATCTGTCAGTTAAATGTGAATGTATGAACTGCAGCAGATGTGCAGCAGGTTAATTGATCAGGATTGTGCAAAGGGGGAGTAAAAGGGAAGGAGAGGAAATTGTAGTTTTCATAATTGTCATAACTTTTAAAATAGTGTTCATTTTGAACCTTAAACAACTAAAAAGTGAAATATTTCAATAAGTATGTTTCTGGAAATTTGTTTAAAATGTGCACAAAACATTTTTTTTTATAATTTAGATTATTATTATTATTATTTTGGATTGACTGACCCAAATAGAATCATGGGCAAGAATCAGACAAACCATTTCCAACCATGGCTTTAACAAACTGTGGAGGCCTGAGTTCACTTTGTCGTATTATGTAGCCTGTTGCTGTGGTTTAACTTGTGCGCGTGCGTGCCCAGCGTGTGCGTGTGTGTGTGTGAGTGAGTGTGTGGGAGGGGTTTGCTGGAGCCACTTGCTCCCTCTAATTAGCAGCGTGTGCCGGTAAAGAAACTCAGTGGAGCGACCTCACCAAGGCGCAAAGGCATCCAGGGGCCACTTCACCTGCGGGATGACTTTGACTGTGTGAAGCCAGACTCGGAGAAACGGTCCGGATGCTCGGTGCGCTGCAGAGTGCTCTGCTGCTAAGCTGACAGACGGGTGAAGCTGAAAGTGCGTTTTGAAAAAAAAAAAAGAAAAAAGAAAAACACTCTTTGACGTTTCTCCTGTGAACTCCGCCGCGTCCCGCTTCTCTCCGCAGCGGGTTGGATCGGACGCACTGACTTGTTGCCCCAGCTGAGCTCTGAGGGGCCCACGGCTGCTGTGTTGCGTGTCCGACCTACAAGTCAGCGACAGGACTTAAAAGCCTGCTGCAAGGATGATGTCCTACATAAAGCAACCCCATTACACCATGAACGGGTTAAATTTGCCTGGCCCCGGAATGGATGTGCTTCACACGACCGTCGCGTATCCACGTAAGTCTAAACTTTAATAAATGCTTCTATTCTTTAAAAATGACCTTTATTTTTAATATATGTTTATTTATTACCGCGTTTATCACCGCCTGACCGCGCAGTTTATTGCAGCAAGTCTGTGCCATTTGATGCGTAAAAGCGCACAGGCTGGTGCGTAACGCCGTATCCAAAAAAAGAAATTTGTTCGGTAAAAGCCAGTGTTTTGATAATAAGCTTGGATAATAACGACAATATGAGAAATGTAGTATATAATTATAATTATAACCCTGATTTGTGCCAAAGAAAAATGGAATACGTCAGAATTTAGAGGCGATTTGATGCGAAGAATTCTTTTGAAAAGTTCTTTTCATTTCCACACTCTGTGGATGCGCTAAGTAACCATGGATACATTTGTAGAAAATGAAAAATGAAAACATGGATCTCTTTCTAAGCTCAGCCTCAGCCAGACTTCAAACACGATCTGAATTTTTTTTGTCACTATTTCCTTCATAGTTTCTCAATTGTTCTCACTCCATTAAAAGATTAATATAGAATAACTGTAGATGGAAACACTCACTTTGCTTCAGGCCAAATTCTTCTGACTGTGTGTAATAATTCATCACTATACTTGTGCACCATGGAGAACAGATTTATAGGACTTCAACTGTACAAACTATAATTAAACAAGTGTCACTGCTATCTCTTCACAGAAAAACCGGAAGCATTTGATAACTGTTGTAACAATTTCATATTCTTTGTTTCCATTCTTGTGGACAAAGTCAGGATCATAAACAGTATCACAGCGTGCTCAGAAGTTTCCAATAGTATCTGTATTTGTTACCATTCTGATACACATAAGAATGAAACTACCCAAAGAATCACTTCAATGTTCATTTTCTTAAAAGATGTACAACAATAACTCTCAGTTGTGGATTGTGCTCATAATTCATGTCATCTCTCCGTTGCTGCCGTTAGATAATCCCCTCTGTGTGTCTCTTGGGTTTGCAGCCACTCCCCGGAAGCAGCGCAGAGAGCGCACCACCTTCACCAGGACACAGCTGGACATTCTGGAGGCGCTGTTCTCCAAGACCCGCTACCCAGACATCTTCATGAGGGAGGAGGTGGCGCTCAAGATCAACCTGCCCGAGTCACGTGTGCAGGTACAGCAGAAGTAGGCTACGGCCAACATGGAGGCTGCTCTGTCTTTGTGGGTTGCTTATAGTGAGGAAAGATGCTGTAGGACATTAAAAGGCTTCCAAAGAAGTAGTGCAGCAGCATTTTGGGATTACTTCCTGCATGTACATCTATGATGCTACTTTACCTAAGTGACACTTGTCTGCTGAAGCCTCTAATCATTCAAAACTCATGGCCCATGTTTCCATGGCTGAGGATTGTGTTCTGTTCTTACATGTTGTGTCTTTTTCTGTGTTTATCTTTAGGTTTGGTTTAAAAACCGCCGAGCCAAGTGCCGCCAGCAGCAGCAGCAGAGCACAGGCCAGTCCAAGCCCCGCCCTCCTAAAAAGAAGGCCTCACCAGTGCAGGAACCCAGTGCCCCTGATCCTGTTCCTAACCCATCTGGCTCTTACAGCCCCTCTTCAGCCCAGTCAGGCCCAAGCCTGGCTCCAAGCTCCAGCACTGGAAACACCGCTGTGTCCATCTGGAGTCCAGCCATCTCACCCTTGCCTGATCCTCTGGCCTCCTCCTCAGCGCCCTGCATGCAGCGGCCCTCACCTTATCCTATGAGCTATGGCCAGCCATCAGCCTACACCCAGGGCTATGCCAGCACCACCTCTTACTTCACCGGCCTGGACTGCAGTGCCTACCTGTCCCCCATGCACTCGCAGCTGTCAGGCACCGGGGGCGCTCTCAGCCCCATCACTGTGCCCTCTATGGGGGGCTCCCTGAGCCAATCCCCAGCATCTCTGTCCTCACAGGGCTACAGCACTGCCTCCTCCCTGGGCTTCACCTCTGTTGACTGCCTTGACTACAAGGACCAGCAGGCCTGGAAACTGGGCTTCACCACAATGGACTGCCTGGATCACAAGGACCAAAACTCCTGGAAGTTCCAGGTCCTCTAGAAAGCGACAGAGTGGCATTCGAATGTGTCGACAGGTCACGTGTGTCAATGAGTCCCATATGAGATAGTGTGAAGCAGTTCTGCCAGAGGACTTGTTGTCGTGGATACTGAGTTTCTTGTTTGTAAGGTTTTTGTTTTTATTTTCTAAGAGTGACCTCTGTAGAAACGCGTTTTATTTGAATGGTTTTGGAGATGAAGGGACTGGTGACTGTCATCGATGCTGCCTGACTGCAAACCATGTCTGTTGTCTTCTTCATGCTATGTTGAATAAGAGAAGAAACGCCTTTGTAGGAAAAGACTTGGACTCCTACGTATGAAAAAAGAGCCATCTCTCTCTCTCTCTCTCTCTCACAGACACACACACAACCACACTTGTTCATTTTGTTTTAAACCTGCATTGTCATAGAGTGAAAGAAGAGCTGTTTGGACATGAAGGAGCTCCTGTAGGCCACATCCTCCTTCAGGGTTACATTATTTCAAGCTATTTATTATTATTTTATGCCACACTTAAACATGTAATATGATTGCATTTAGATTTATTTTTGAGCATTTGTGTTGCGTATTACAGTGTTAGCCTTTAGTGTTATCATCCTGATCTGTTTGACGAAAAAAAATTAGACTTTCTGTTTTAGCTGTGTGACATATTAAAGTGATCTAATCTTTACACGTCTGATCCTCATTGAGATGGAATGTAGTTTGGAAGTTTCTTTGTGGATTTGGCTGATGCACATAGAAATGGATCCACGGCTGGGGTCAGTATGAACAGTATGTGGAGGTAAAGTGGCCATGTTGGACCCATCATGTTTGTCATATGGCTCGCATGGCTCTCACTGGTCCGTCTTGGTTATTTTAGCTTATCTGATTCTGGGAGTGTCCCAATCCTCTTAGCCTCCCTTCAGCAATGCCCTAAGTGAATTAGTTAGGATTATTGCCCTATCCCCCTCTGTCTCTCACCCACCTCAGCCTCTTCCTCCCCTCCCATTCCTGGCTCTCTCCTTGTTTTCCCTCCATCTTTTCTATCTTTGTCTCGTTCCTTGTTCCGTCTCTTCGGCTCTGCAGCATTACCCTTCCTCTACCTCTTTTCTCTCCTCAGGGTGTCTGCCTGTTGCCTCGGCTGAGATGAGTGTCTCTTGTCCTGTGCACCCCCAAAAGCACCTGAATCACTGGCCTCAAAGCAGTTTAATAAAGTCTTTTAACTACACTTGTTCCAGATTTCTATAGGTTCAGTGGTTTTCCCTTCCTTCACCCCCACCAATCTCCCCAACTCCTCTGACCATTTAGTAATCCCCACATGACCTGATTACTGCCATGCAAACTTAGCCATGACATCAAATGTCTTAAAATATTTATAGAAGTGTGTATGGTTTGTGTTTTGTGGGACTTTCGTTGAGGGGAGGACGGTCACAGATGAACAAACAACCATCTTGTTGACGTCCTTTACGTGCTCGCCGTGTGTTTTAAGCTCAACTGAACTGCTTGCCTTTTTGGCCAAGTTACCATAAATATAATTAACCCAAGGTCTGAACAAAGTGTTTTTTAATACCAGAATAATATTTGTACTGGTGACATGCTTCACATGAGCTAAATTAATATAAAAGTCTTCATAAAGAATCACTCCTGAGACATTTATGGTCTAACTCTGATAGAAACAATAAAACATTTTCTTGTTAATATGTAAACTATATCTGACCCTCAAACATGATAAATGTAGTGCACTGAGGGAAGTAAACAGGCAGTGACGGACATTTCAAAGCATTTTTCTGCACTCAACACTGACCTAATCCCACTCTGTGCTCGCTTTAATCCCTCTGCCCTCCCTCTCTGTGGTGCGATTGGTTAATCCCTGCGTCCGCGTGCCCTGATTGGTTAACCTCTCTTGGAGGGTGCAGTGCACTTGTAATCTTCCCCTCAGCACTGAGTGTTTCAGACAGACATTTGCGCTGTAATCCCAGGGAGGAGCAGATGTGATGGGGGATGGACGGCGCTGAGCAGACCTTGAGGAAGGTGAATGCCAGAAAACTAAAACACGACATACAGTCTGAGTAGGAAAGTTTCAGATGGAAAAAAAGGAGGAAGAAATGTGTTTACAAAGTTCTAGCATGATTAAAAGCAACTTTTACAGGTCAAAACCACACAACACTTATTTTTCTTTCATAGCAGGTAAAAGATAAAAGTTCACCAACCTAAATCTGTAAATTCTGCAGTTCTTGTGCCCCAGTTACCCGATAAGAAGTCTGGCATCTAGTGCGAATAACAACAGTAATACATCTTTGACTTTATCGAAGTATTATGACTCTCTGGAGTCCTCAACAAAGTAGAGATATACAGAAAAAGTTGAAATTTGTGGCTTTGATCCACATACATCAGGCATAACATTATGAACACCTGCCTAGTATTGTGCTGGTCCCTTTTATGTGCTCAAAAATGCTCTGAACCATTGGACATGGACAAGAGGACCTCTCAGGGTGTCCTATGGGGTCTGGAACCACTGGATTCTTTGGGTGCTCTGGCTTGTGCAGTGGGGCCTCTGTCAATCCAACTTGTTCCACTGCATCCTGTTGATGCTTGATCACAATGGGGTGTAGGAAGTTTGGAGGTCAAATCAACATGTTGGACCATTGTCATGTTCCTCAACATGTTCCTGATTGTTTGATGTTGTTTCCATGTGGTGGGGTGAATTTTCATCCAATGACATTTGGGATTTCCATTTGCATGAGGGAGTGTGTTTGTTGTGGGACAATGTTTATTTGGGTGTCTAAGTCTCATCAACATGGATGTTAAAATCCAAGGTTTTCTATCAGAACAGCACATAGTACCAATATGATCCATGTTATTCAATTCACCTGTCAGTGCTCTTAATGTGGTGGCTGATTGGTGTATGTTAAAACCGTTTGATTATGTGGAGGATTTAGCATTATTACCAGCAGTGTTGTAAACTATCTTGTGCTTCAAACCTCGTGGGCAACCAACGCACAAATGAAGGCTTATAAGAGCCTCGATGTCGACAATTTCTTAATTTCTTCTCACAAACAAGAAAAAGACAACATGGTTCTCGTTCATGGGATATTTGTAACCCACTGAGTTCTGTTTGGAAACTACTTTCAGTGCAGGTCTCTGCTGGGACGGTTTCATTTGACTCTGGTACGTCTGTACAACAACAACAAAAAAACATTCAATCTATGCAACTAAGCTTGTGTCCATAAACACATGTCATTCTACCAACTGCTGTCACACAACCACAAATCAAATTTATGAAGGATATGCAAATCTTTACTAGAACCTTCTATTGTTTAGTAAATCCCTGAATCATATTTGAGACAGCAGCGAGCTTTCTACATATAAAATCGTCATTTACAGTGTACTTTGAAACAGGAGGTGGCTGTCCTGAACCCTAACTGCTAAGTTTCAGCAAATAATGCAGTTTAAAACATTTATTTTCCTTTTAATGTTGAATCTTAATGTCGCCACTGAGCCAGTCTAAGTTTTAATTCATGTGCTGAAACTTATTTTACCGGTTTCTAAAGGTTGAGCAGCATCTTGAAAGACTTTTTAGTTCGCCTGCTTCTCTGGTGAGGTAGTCGAGGGAAAAGTTACAGTGCAGCAAAGGAGGATCACACACAGAACAATGAAAGGAGTTGAGACTAAAGTCTGGCGTTTAAATACTTCCATTTGATACATGACTGGGCTGTGCAGACAATGAAAAAACGAGCAAAAAATTCAGGAACTCCTGATTAGAAACACATGAAGACAAATGACAGCAGGTCAGCTCAAACTGAAAACATTAAGTAATACACTAATCAGACATAACATCATGACCACCTGCCTAATACTGTGTTGGTCTCCCTTATGTGCTCTAAAATGCTCTGAACCATTGGACATGGACAAGAGGACCTCTCAGGGTGTCCTATGGGGTCTGGAACCAGGATGTTGGCACTGGATCCTTTGGGTACTCTGGCTTGTGCAGTGGGGACTCTGTCAATCCAACTTGTTCCACTGCATCCTGTTGATGCTTGATCACAATGGGGTGTAGGAAGTTTGGAGGTCAAATCAACATGTTGGGCCATTGTCATGTTCCTCAACATGTTCCTGATTGGTTGATGTTGTTTCCATGTGGTGAGGTGCATTTTCCTGCAGGAGTAGGCCAGTGACATTTGGGATTTCAATTTGCATGAGGGAGTGTGTTTGTTGTGGGACAATGTTTATTTGGGTGTCTAAGTCTGATCAACACAGATGTTAAAATCCAAGGTTTTCCATCAGAACAGCACATAGTACCAATATGATCAATGTTATTCACTTCACCTGTCAGTGGTCATAATGTCATGTCTGAAGGAGAGATGTCTAATTCTTTATTTAATCCACTAGGATGTAAATGGTAAATGGTCTGCACTTATATAGCGCTTTTCTCTACCTTAGTGGTATCCAAAGCTCTTTACAATGTGTTTCTCATTCACCCATTTACACACCAATGGTGACAGAGCTGCTATGCAAGGCGCTAATCTACCATTGGGACCAACTTGGGGTTCAGTGTCTTGCCCGAGGACACTTCGGCATGCGGAGGGGCCGGGGATCGAACCGCCAACCTTGCGATCATTTTTAAAAAACATGCAAATATTATTAAAACTGCAGGTTATCAGTTTTTTAAAAAATTTTCTGCTCTCTTTCTTGGGTCATAAAGGAATCAAGTCTGTAGCATTGTTAAGATTTTCCAATTGAGTTTTGTTGATTGTCTCAGTACCAGTGTGTCCTGAACTTTAGAAGTGAAAGAGGAACAAATATCTCCTCACCAACGTCCTCAACAGATAAAATGTTCCAGTGTTTTCTCATAATATGACATACAGGTAGCGTTAAATACTGGAGGGACTGATTTTTGCTGTATGGGTTTACATTTAGTGAGTAATTAATTAAAAACTAGAGTTTGCTGGATCCCTGCCGCCATCTTGGAGTTTTGGAGGCAGAAGTGACCATGTTTAGAAAAGAGGGCAGATCTGAAGAGACATGAGAGGCAGGACTGACCGTCCACGTTTACAGGCTAGAACACTGATCAGAAGAAGGACATTAAACCAAAAAAAATAAAAATGACTTGTGGAAAAATGTATTGACTTAGCTTTCATGACAAGGTTTTAATGGGAGTTTATGGGAGTCAGCATCTAGTGTCACCCAGTGGTATTTACTTTAAGGCACTTCTGCGTTGGCTTCACCATAAACACAATCAAACAAACAATCGAGAATATCTTGAGGAACACGGCAAGATGTTGATCAGACCTCCAAACTTCCTACACCCCATTGAGATCAAGCATCAACTGGATGCAGTGGAACAAGTTGGATTGACAGAGGCCCCACTGGACAAGACAGAGTACCCAAAGGATCCAGTGCCAACGTCCTGGTTCCAGACCCCATAGGACACCCTGAGAGGTCCTCTTGTCCATGCCCAATGGTTCAGAGCATTTTTGACCACATAAGGGGGACCAACACACTACTAGGCAGGTGGTCATAATGTTATTCCTGATTGGTGCATCTCCCCATGCATTTTAATTCTGCTGTGTCTGTTATTGACGTATGGTTCAAGCATGAGGGCGATTTATCTTTAATTCCCTTTTAATGAAGCGACCGGCATGCATAGCTACTAAGCCAAACGACTTGTAGAGCCAGAAAATAAAACAAAATCACATGCTTTATAAATGTATGCATCATTTCTGACCACGAAGAAGTGAAAATAGTGAGCTCCCTTTTTCAAACTACATACCGGCGTGCATAGGTGGCATCTTCAAAAGTGTAGCTGCAAATTTAAGCTAAAAATGTCGGACAGTCATGCAGCAGTCTTTTTTTTTTTTTGGAAGGGGGGAGTTTTTTTCCATCTTAATAATAGAGGAGAAACAGGGCAAAAGGAGGTAGAGACACGCAGCAAAGGGTCGTGAGCTGGACTCGAACTCACGACCACTGCTAGCGACCTACACCCACATGGTAATGCCCCAACTCAGTGACATATCCTGGCAACCTGTGCGGCGATCTTGAAGACTGAAATCAGGTGTAATCAAACATACAAGACACTCATTTTGAGACTCTTAATTTTTTTCTTTTTTCACAAATTAACACATTACCACAACAATGCAATCTTCATTTTTTCCAAACGGGTCCATTCTCGGCCTCCATATCAAATAAGTGACACGGGTTTGTAAACAAAGCGGTCAGAGGACATGGAGTCCTACCTGGTAGAAATGCATCCACTAGGTGGCAGGGTTTGACTATTCCCTCCTCATGACAGTTACCGACAAAGCTGCTTTTCTTTTATTTTGAAAATGAGTCATTTCTTTTCTTCGAGATTAGAACAGGGGTGTCAAATCCTGGTCCTCGAGGGCCCCTATCCTGCATGTTTCCCCTGGTCTAACACACCTGATTCAAATGATCAGCTCATCATCGAGCTCTGCAGAAGCCTGATAACAATCCTGATCATTTGATTCAGGTGTGCTGGAAGAGGGACAACATGCAGGATGGGGGCCCTCGAGGACCAGGATTTGACCCCCCTGTTTCTAGAAGGTGTCACACATCAATACATCTGCCGTACTACAACTAAAGACAAAAAGAGGCACAGTGGAAGAGAAAAATGTTGAGAGAGGGGACTTCTGTAGCAAATCTAACAATAATATGGTTTTTAATGTATATGACAGTCATAGAATGAAGCCCAGATGTTTCTTTTAAACAGGTTTCCCAGTTAAAGATCATTCTGGAGCATGTAGCTGTATTTTTACTGGGCCCAGGCTTTAAAATTCACATTCTAGCGTTGACATTTTTCAGTGTAAACTCAAGGCCTCCCTCTTTAGTCGGGCTTTTGATTGATTTGATGGCTTTTATGTTTATTACTCTCATTCGAACTAATTTTATTAATCAATTTCTCGATTTGTTTTCCTGTTTTAATCTATTTATTGTAGTTTATTACTTCATTTTTATCATTTCTTATTCTGTTTATATATATGTAATTTATTTTCTACCTCTATCGCTATTTTAATAGTAGTTATTTTAATTTATCTCACCTTATTTTATTTCATTTTATCTCATCTGGTGTTTCCTCTTTGTCTTTTATTGATAACTTGACTGTGGGGATTGTTTGCACTGTTTTATTGCATTTTTATTATCTGTAAAGCCCTTTCTGTTGCGTTTTTGTTTGTTTTAAATGTGCTATACATGTGAAATCTGACTGACTGATTGAATAATTAGAGTGGAGCTGAACTGGAACACCAAGAGAAAGGCACAAATACTGAATAAATTCTACTTGAAAGGCTCCAAATTGTTGTTAAAATCAACATTAGCTTCCGGTAACTTCCATCCATCCATGTATTGTCTACACACAGCTTAATCCTCTGCAGGTTGACGGGGGGCTGGAGTCTATCCCAGCCGACTCAGGGCGAAGGC
The DNA here is from genome assembly GCA_024666655.1 of Dascyllus trimaculatus. Lineage (NCBI taxonomy): Eukaryota > Metazoa > Chordata > Actinopteri > Pomacentridae > Dascyllus > Dascyllus trimaculatus. The sequence goes on along the minus strand of CM045459.1, from coordinate 6,650,179 downwards.
AGGCTTCACAGAAACACAGACAACCAATCAAACTCATATTTACACCTGTGGACAGTTTAGAGTCGGCAATTAAATTAAGCGTGTGGAAGGAAGTTGAGAAAATGCAAACTCCACACAGAAACACCCCAGGACTTTGTAGCTGTGAGGCAACACCACCAGAAAAGATGCCCCCCCCAGAGTATGCATTGTCTGAGTCTTGTCTAAGGTCGCCCCCGTGTGGCACAGATGAACACTGCAGCACATCAAACTTAAACACTATCAAACAAACACAACACGCAGAGCAGCACCAGCTTGTTTTAACACCTATTTATTACCACCATAATATGAGAAATTTGGAAAATACAAAGATCAGCTTATTTATATGTCTGAAAATCTCGAGGAATAAGAAAAATATAAAAGAAAACAAATATGAGGTTATATTGTGTATCACAAATTTTGAGAAAGGGACAGATTATATGCTCAGATCTACAGAGATTGCAGAAGACACACAGACCCTAGACATGCAGAGTGTAACTTCCACTATAATGTCAATTCATACTGTTGTGACGAGTCTAATGGCTATCTGTGGCGATAGAGACAGAAGCTTTAAGTGTAATGACTGATCTACAGTGAACAGCTGAATAGAGGAGACGGTGAAGCACCGCGCTGCGTGGCTGCCATTAGAATGATGTTTCCTTGGAAAACAGAGAAGCCCTTCCTGATTTTCTATAACAAATCACATCACTGTAAAAAGAAAAAACTGATAATCATGTTGACAAGATCAATTGCTTTTTGCTTTTTTTGATAATTTTGGAAGTGGTAAAGGAAGAGATGCTCCTCCATGAATTATATGTGTAAAAAAAATAGACACCATATCCACAACAATAATCAATATTTTTAAGCAACCAAGAGATTCTTGTTTGTTGAGTACAACTGGTTCGGCAGATCAGAGCTCACAGGTCCACACAAACAGACCGGCAGTCCATCCCCTCCCAGAGCAGATCACACAGGTGAAGGAGGACGGCTGAGGGTCACAGGGGAGTTGGGGTGCAGAGGGACGGACTGGGTGGGAGAGGAGGAGGGTGTCCAGAGGGGGCACAGGCCTCGGGACTAGTTTTAATAGCACCCTGCTGTGGAAGTTGCAGCTCCCCTTAAGCAGACTAGTCCCTCGGCCTTGTCCCTCTGCTTCGACTCTGTTTTGCCACACAAACTGCACCCGCTGACCTCCTACCCTGTAAGAACCCAGGTGAGCTCACCGGCGGGCTTCGTGTTCTGAAGCGCCACCCAAACCCAGCGATGCACGTTTGAGTATGTGTGCACATGCAAGTCTGATCTGCGAAACCTCATACATGCACAAAAAAGGTACCCTAAAAACATTTGGTGAAGACAAAAAAATCTATGAGAGACCAGACTTCAACATATTTCTATCTCTTCATAATCAGGATTACTCTAAAGTCTACTGAGAATGTGGGCAGGACGGGGGCGGAGGGCGACGAGGACGGGTGGGGTTGGGCGGCAGGGATAAGACGAAGGAGCGAGGGCAGGGACGGGCAAAGAAAAACAGGACACAACATCAGAGAGGCCATCTAAGCGCGCTCTCCGCGAATGCGACGTGCCAGCTGGATGTCTTTGGGCATGATGGTGACACGCTTGGCATGGATGGCACACAGGTTAGTGTCCTCGAACAGGCCCACCAGGTACGCCTCGCTGGCCTCCTGAACAGACAAGAGGGACGACACAGGTTTGTAGCAGAGCTGTGGTTTAATGCAGCTTCACTGACATATTTAGCGCACACACACACACACACACACACCTGCAGGGCTCCGATGGCGGCGCTCTGGAAACGCAGGTCGGTCTTGAAGTCCTGAGCGATCTCCCTCACCAGGCGCTGGAAGGGCAGCTTACGGATCAGCAGCTCAGTGGACTTCTGGTACCGACGGATCTCTCTCAGAGCCACGGTGCCGGGCCTGGAACACACAACAGAGCTCTTGATCAATACAGCATTTCAATGCAAATAAACTGCTATCTGTGCTTGACAATCGATGACCGACGGCACTATTGCTTTCTTCTTTTAATCGCTGGATGTCATTAACCAGCAGAAATGACTGTTCTCCTTCATTTGAAGCGAACTGGGTCTGTTTCTGCTGGGCTTTGAGTTCTGATATTAAGCTGAGTGTATATCACTTGTGACTATGTCCTACTGCATATACTGCAAAATGAGGGGTCGACGCATATGATTTTATTAGAGCCCAGTCAAGGAGATCAATAACTGAAATTCGAAAGCGACACCTGTTGTAAAAATGAAAATGCTGGTGTCAAAAGTTAGCGTAACATACTCCAACACAAGACTTGTATATTTATGTTTTCCATGTGCTGATTAAAGAGGACTTTAGCAAAGTGGTGACTACAGAGGTGGCTGCATCTGAGCCAGAGCAGCACATTTTTACCTTAATTTTTTTTATTTAGAATCCATAAAATACATCTATATATATTTTTTTTTTAAAAAAACAACAACAGCACAGATAATCAGGAAAATACTGAATGTTGGATCTGAGAACTGGTCTGGGCGAAGGAGGCATCCAGAAGTCTCAATCAGGAGACTGAAAATGAGAATATAAATCTAAAATGTAGGTCAGTAATGCTGGAAAAAAGATACTAACACACATGAAAAAAGAGTCATACAGCGTTGAACCAAAGTTTCCAAAGTGAACAGACAAAAAGACCAAATGCAGTCCAAGATCTGCACTGGAAGATGTGAGTAATGTCCCAATCTCGTGTCATTTTTCAGACTCAAAATGAGCCTTACCTGTAACGATGGGGCTTCTTGACGCCACCGGTGGAGGGGGCACTCTTACGGGCAGCCTTGGTGGCCAGCTGCTTACGAGGAGCCTTTCCTCCAGTGGACTTACGAGCGGTCTGCTTGGTACGAGCCATTACGACAGAGTATCACCTGAAGGGAATGGAGCAAAATTAAAGCATTACAGCTGCTGTTTTATACAGTTTCTGCACATGTAACCATCAGTTTGACTCTTGTATACACTAATAATTAAATAATAATCTCATTTAACACAGGCCAAATGCTCCTTATAAGCTCACAGTCTGATGTCCTTAAATTGTACCTTAATAACAACTTAATGTTTATTCTACATGTGAATGCTTAAAGAGGCACTTTAACACCTCGGTCAAGGACGGTGACTCATGACCTGACTTCCAGTGACTCACCTAAACCCTGCAATAAACCAACATAACTGCACCACACCCTCCTCTAAACTCAGTATTATTAGTTTCTATTTACACACTGCACCTTTTGTACCTCATAGTACTCGATTTCTTGCATTCTGTACTCTTACAATGATCTATTATTTATTGTAAATATCACCAATTTGCACCTTATTGTAGATATCAACAATAATAATAATATATTAGCTCTTTAGGCATCTTATGCTACATCTTCGACCGCCAATTTGCATGTCAGTTGCATGCTCTTTTGTACATTGTTCTATGTTGTATGTAACATGTGCGATCTACTGGATACCTTGAATTTCCTCAAGGGCTTGAATAATCTGTCTATCTAAGCATTTGTGGCCTGAAAAATGGAAATAGCAGTAAAAGCAGGAGCTCAAACTCAATTTAGTGGGTTGCAGTAATATTATTTTGATTTACTGCCTTGAGTCAGCTCAATATATATGGTAATACTTGATGCAGGGTTGCATTAAAGCAGAAATAATACAGTCTGAAGTATTTGTACCACAGTTTTAGCTCGAAGTGTTTGATCTTCAGTCTTATTAGGGAGCCTGGGAAAACTTTTCCCCCAGGTTTGGCAGCTAAACAAACACACCGCACCGGACCAATCAAAACACTGCGGGCTGCCGACTGCACCAATCACAGGACATCATCTCCGAACGCACCAATCCGCTGCGCCGCTGCCGCACTTCTCGACCAATCGCGTTTTACCGTGGAGGGTTTAGGGCGGGACCAGCAGCATTAGTCCCGCCTCATACCGCAAGATTATGGCCGCAGACCGAAACGAACCCACCGACACACAGGCAGCGAGCGGGACGTAAACTTTGACATTTTCCCACTAAAACACAAAACGTGTGCACACAAGACCACCAACAACACGTAGGAGACACGTGTGGCTATCAAAAAACGCTCACAGGCGGGTGAAAAGACGGTTAATTAAAGCAAAGAAGCGAGGTAGAAACCGCGGCTGAAAGTGGAGCAGATATTTCAGCAGTGGAAGTACGGAGCCGTTTCTCTCTCTGCCCGGGCATCGGCCGCTTTTTCTCCTCACTACAGCGTCGAAATAACACGTTAATACCGCACGAAAACAACTTTATCCGTCCCGTTTTCTGCACTAAACAGTGAATAATACTCTTCGGTGTAAAAAGTGTGACATTTTTTTTACTTACCGGGGGTGAATTTGACGCTTTTCCTTCGCGAGGATACAAGTGTGTTGTGGTTGTCTGGCAGTGTCAGATATTTACTATCTCTCACACAATGGAAGCGGAGAGAGCAGGAGCAAAATGGCGCCCGTGTCAATCATCTGTCTCCCATAATGCAACGGCGGCGTTTGTAAACATTCTAAGTTCATTTCCTCAACTTCTGCTTCAGCGCCGAGATGTTTGAATGCAGTCTGGACGTACCGGAGCAGGAAACGGCTGCTAGTTAGGAGGTTTAGTCCTGACTGTTAAGTGTTTGACTGATTTTAATGGTTCAATCCCAAAACTTACATTAGGAAATATGAAAGAGCGAAAAGCAAAAAACAAATTTAGAGAATAATTAGTTAAAAAATCAGAAAATCAGAATGAATTGCAACGTTATTATAACAAAAGCAGATATAAAATTTTAAAACTCATGTTTTTTTCAAATCCTGGGACGATAAAGAATGTTTTTTTCCTAAAACTTATATTAAGAAATATGAAAATACAAAAAGGAAATAACAAATAAAGCAAGGAAGACAGCAATAATCAATGTAAATAAATTATATATATGTATGCATGTATGTATAATATATAGACATATATATGTATAATTTTTGTGTGTGTATATATATAGTATTATATATACAAATATATAAATAGCATGCTTAAGTGAATTAGGTCAAAATCACAATGGCCTACAATGTTATTATAATAAAAGCAGATTTCTCAAATCCTGGGACAGATAAATTATGTATGTATGTGTATATAAATATTTATAATTTCTTTACATTGATTGTTATTGTCTTCCTTGCTTTGTTTTACTTTATCCTTTTTATATCTATTTGCTTTTTGTATTATTGAAATATAAAAATCCAAAAATGAAATAACAAATAAAGCAAGGAAGACAATAATAATCAATGTAAAGAAGTTATATATACTGTACTATATAATTATATATACCGTACTGTGTGTGTGTATGTATGAAAGCATGTTTAAGTGAAAAAATTTAAAGAGTAATTAGGTCAAAATCAGAAAATACAATTTTCTGCAACCTCCCTGTAATAAAAGTAAATGTAAAATCTTGATATTTTCTCACATCCTGCAACAGATGAATAATAAAGTCATGTCAAAATATCAATAAGCAGGGGTTCTTAGCTTTCACATTCAAAAAAATAGAAGTAGCGATATATATAATTTATTTACATTGACTGTTATTGTCTTCCTTGCTTTTTTGTTATTTCTTTTTTTGTATAATTGAAATATGACAATACAAAAAGGAAATAACAAATAAAGCAAGGAACACAATAACAATCATAATCATAAAGCATGCTTAAGTGAATAATTCTAGAGTGTAATTAGGTCACAACCAGAAAGGACTGCAACTTCATGAGAATAAAAGTAAATGTAAACTTTTGAAACTCGTATTTTCTCAAATCCTGTGACGGATAAATAATAAAATAATGTCAGAACATCAATAAGCAGAGACTCTCAGCTTGCAGCAACCACAGAACTGCATGAGCCCTTAGAAGCTAATAGTTAACATATATAAGCTAACGTCGCTAACAATCGTCCACTACCATGAACCCAACGTTAACTAGGCTAGAGTATTGAAAACCATTCCTACTGTATCAGACTCAAAAGTCCTACTGCGTCATACTTGTGATGTTTTTGTTCAGACTAAGGCCGCTAACAGTTAAACACTTTGTTGATGCATGTTTTTATAAAAACCACAGAGGCTTAGTTTGTATAGTCAAAATGTTCTTCTTTTGCTTCCCTCCCATGAATTAAATTATTTAGCTGCTATTTATAGATTATAATCAATTAAAAACAAAAATAATTTCTGTGTTATGTAAAATTTATGTTGCAGCTAAAGTAAAACCATCAAGTGCCAAGTATGTGTTGTTTAAAATGACTTTTGAGGTGAGTTTCTCCTTCTTAAGATTTAATATTTAGTTTTACAATGAATAAATTGTTAGAAAACAACTTTGACTTACATTTTAGCGTTCATTTAAGCATATTTCTTATGTACATATTATGTTTTTAAAATAAAATGGAAATTGTTCTTAATTGGGGTGTTTCATACAGTTTGAATTAAATTGAATTAATGGTACGCTTTGGTATGTTCACCTTCTAAAACATCGCATATTTCAGCAGGACACGTTAGAACAGATGCACCTATTGATGGTGACAGACATGTTAGCATTAATGGATGTATGAGTGCAGACATCTCAGAATAACCGTTTGATCCATGTGTTCAACTAAGAGTGGTGAAATCCAAATAAGAATTTTTAATGTCGTTGTCGCTGTTAGATCAGTATCATATGATTTATTATTCATCAAGTGGAATCAGTCTGTCTGTCTGATCACTGGTCAGGATATGAAACAGGAGGGAGAGCAGGCACATGGCCGAGCTGCAGGGTTCAGACCGGCACGTCAAAGCCGTCGGTTCTTGTGATGGCATAATTTCTGCACATATTCTCTTTCGTGTGGATCAGATTTAAGCATCCACGCTGCAGCCACTCATGAAGGTTGTGCTGGGTGGAACACATTACAGACCTTCATGTTAGGATGAATGTTTGGCCCCTGGGGTAGCTAAATTATGGCCCCAGTTTAAAAAGCCCTGATTGATGTGCGGCTTCTCTTCTTTGATAAAGCAGACAGGATTCTGTTTGCTCACATGCAGCCTCGCATCACTTAGGATTCAACATGTGGGATGCAACATGTCTGAACCAGCTGATTTAGTTAGTTTAGATAGCTGCAAAGAAAGTTCAAATCTAAACTCCTCAGTAAAGACAGGAAAGAGATGTAACAGTGAAAAGTATTGGTGGAGGTGTTTTTATTGCCCGACTCGAAACACTTAGTGCACTTGGCCTTAAATTGGATGTACAATTAGAGCTGGTTGGGCCTAATTCTTAGGCAATATAGGCAAATAGAAAGGGCGCCGTGGCCTCCAGGGGGTGGCACAAAATCGGGGAGCGTATGTAAATCGCCGCTGGAGGGTGGCGCCACATTGGGTCGGCCGGCTCTGTGTAGAATGTTCTACTTTTTTCATTTGCAGTAACTTTTGTCTTTTCTTGTGTGTTCCCTTGAAAACAGAATGTAAAGCATAGGTATGTACACCGATCAGGCATAACATCATGACCACCTGCCTAATACTGTGTTGGTCCCCTTATGTGCTCAAAAATGCTCTGAACCATTGGGCATGGACCAGAGGACCTCTCAGGGTGTCCTATGGGGTCTGGAACCAGGACGTTGGCACTGGATCCTTTGGGTACTCTGGCTTGTGCAGTGGGGCCTCTGTCAATCCAACTTGTTCCACTGCATCCTGTTGATGCTTGATCACAATGGGGTGTAGGAAGTTTGGAGGTCAAATCAACATGTTGGTCCATTGTCATGTTCCTCAACATGTTCCTTATTGTTTGATGTCGTTTCCATGTGGTGGGGTGAAGTTTCCCCCAGTGACATTTGGGATTTCCATTTGCATGAGGGAGTGTGTTTGTTGTGGGACAATGTTTATTTGGGTGTCTAAGTCTCATCAACATGGATGTTAAAATCCAAGGTTTTCCATCAGAACACCACATAGTACCAATATGATCAATGTTATTCACTTCACCTGTCAGTGGTCTTAATGTTGTGGCTGATCGGTGGATATTTGAAGTTTAAACAGTCATTTATTGCCTTAAGGGATAAATCTACCACAATGCATTCACATCATGATATAAACTATTTATTGCTACATACAGAAAGACTTTCTTCTAACTTTTGTTGCAGGGGGATCAGAATCAGGAGGAGCATGTCGGCGATCCTGCAGAAATACTGCATTTTCATTGGTAAGCAAGTCTGAACAGGTGAGTTTCGGATGAGATGAGCGAGGGACAGAGGAGTTACGAATGTTGATAGTAGTGCCATAGTTGCAATACTACAACCAGGGTGCAGTGAAGTTTAGAGAAATGTGTGTGTGCATCCAGTTTGGGTTAGGTGAGCGGAAAGCGTAGATCAGGTGACTAAAGACCCTTTGAAAGGTAGAGGTAGGTGTCGTCTGCATGTGGCCAAGAAGTAGTGATAACAGGATAAAGAGGAGCCCTGAACCATGCATGACAAGAGCTGAGACAGATTTATCAGCCTTGGATGAGGGTTTCAGCCCTACTTTTTTGGAGGAATGGGTCATATAAGACGTTTGATCCCATAATCTGGACATCTTGATGGCCCACAGAAGGATTCGTCAGCATGCTTTTACTCGGGTAATAAAACTAAGCAGTCTGGCCAGAGGCAGGATCTTCAAGTTTAAGCACTTTATTTCCTCAAAGCAGCACTTTTGGGATCACACCGCTCGACTGTGATGTCAGTAATGATTTGGGATAAACTTAGGATAAGATCTTCGATTCAGACGAGAAAAAAAAATACATTTAAACTTCATCTGCGGCCGACTGAAACCCCTTCGGTGGACTTTAATGTTTAATGCTGTTCCCTCTCGGTGAGCGGTCGGACTCGACGAAGCAGAAGCAAACATGCATATCCACATATTAAAAGCCATGGATTCTAGCTATTCCTGAACAGTTTTATTTATTTTATATCTGACTTTAGATACCTCTAGTTTGAGACAAGAGTGTTTTCACATTCAAGTACACAGTGCCTTACTTCAACGCCCCATCTGAACAGGTAGAGGTTTAGATAAGGCAAGAGGAGCAAAACCTGCAAGCGATATAGAAGTCAAACAGTTACATAGTACAACCTGGATTCAGACATATTTGAAACATATTGTAATCCATCCATTACGCAGACCCAGAAGGGTGTGTTGTATAATACCAGATGAATGTACTACACATTAATTTCCAGCCTCAAAAAAATGGCCCCTTTAAAAAAAACATTTCCCTCCCTCATTGTTTTAAACTCAGTACCAGTGAGGTGATAGGAAACTAAACAACCTGTCAACCCTGAACTGTCAAGAATCCTCAAAAGTGATCTTAAACCTAGACATCGCAATGTTTGTGCATTATGACAATGGACTCGACAATGACTGTAAACAAAAACATGGGTCTGTGGGAAACGCAGTTTAAGGCTCATCACAGATTTCCACGAAGCAGCGGCGACGTGTTCTTCACCACGCTGTTGGAGAGGACGCTGCTTTCAGCTCTGTTCAGTTTGTCCAGTTTACCAAAGTACCACGAACTCGATGGAAAAAAGGGAAATAAAAATAACCTCTTACACTTCTGAAGCTACAACAGGCATTCGTCCACCTTTCCAACTTCATCCCATATGTGCAAGAACTGTGCCAAGTTGTTTGGTCCCTCTTCTAATGAAGAACTGACAAGTACCAAAACATTCCATTAGAAGTCATTGAAATCTGTTTATAGCAAAGTTACATAAAAATGGCACAGTCACAGAGAAAATAAGACATTGAGAACCACTACAATAACTCAAAATAACCCAATGCGGATCCTCACCGAACCTCACGCTCTGTGGAATTCTTCAAAACAAACGTGGACACACTGTACCGCCTTCTTGTGTACGTATTAGCAGGAGGAGAGTGTGGTGACCTACATGTTCCTCCTTCAATAACTTGTGCTGTAACATCCAGAAAGAACGCAATGGATAGAGAAGTACACAGAACTGTTCTGTAAGAGATAGAGAATGCATGCATTTCTAAAATGCAAACCTTAGTCCCCGTTGATGCTCACACCCAGCGCCACACCTAAAAAAAACAAACGAAAAAACCAAATACAACTAAAAATCCCTTTTTACTAGTCATTCTATTTGTATATATATATATATGTCTATATATATATATATATATATAGTATATATATTTTACATTTTTGTGGTTCCTGTTAAAAGTACCTCACGTCTTTCATGTCATATACATTTATGACTGGCTACTGTCTCAATCAATCACAATAACATGACCTCATGGACAATAATTTCAGGTACATTCAGGACTTTGTAAAAAGTCTTACAATATTCTTTACAATTCATTAAAAATACAGAGAAGCAAAAATATTGGTGATACAACAGTCCACTGTCCTGCAGAGGCTGCTCGACCGTAGCTCAACTGAGTCTTTCTTCTATACAGCTAAAGAGAATTTCCACTAAATGCTTCATTCTGTACGTATCTCTGTCTCTGGCCTCGGCATGGCCAGGTCAGTCTGGATAAAGGCTCCCTGGCCCAGTGCTGTGGAGTACGCTCTGTTGTTGTGGCTCACTGTGAATCCTGGGGCTGGGTAGGTGCTGGAGCCTCCACGTTTTTGAACAGGGGCCTGAGGCTGAGGTACTGGGTGGTAATCGTCCAAGTTATCGTAGTGGGACTGCACCGTTTTGGTGCTGTGTTTCTGATATGAGTAGTCTCTGTCCGGGTCTGCTTTGCCCTGGCTGTAGTGCTGCTGCTCTCGAACGCTGTGCGATCGCTCCGGCTTGCAACGGGGAAGCTGTTCCCTTGGAGCCGATGGCTGGTCGTCTGTACTGTGGTAGCCGCTCGATGTTTTTACTTTATTCTGGTGGTGGTCAGGATCAGGGCACTCGTAACGTGGTTGAAAGTTCCTCTTGCTGGGATACTCCTGCTGCCAGTGTTTCGACCTGCCGCTGTCTCCACCCAGCTTGTCGTCTCCAGTCTCATACTTGGCCTCGTGACGGCCGCTGTCCTGCTGATGGGAGAGACTGTGGCTCAGAGTAGCAGGAAGGGAGTGAGATGATTGGCATTTCTTTGAGCTGCTCTGCTTGGAAAGCCCGTCCGACTTGTCGCCCACTCCGCTGCCTTGGACGTGCTTTTCAGTCTCCATGTACATGAGAACGTCAGGATCCGACACCATGTGTCTGGGGAGGTAGCGCCCGTCTTTGCTCTCGGTTGCTACCAGCACAGCTTTACCTGGGTCAGATTTACTGCGCAGGTGCAGGGTTTCATAGCCTGATATATCTGCTGGTGTGAACAAGCCGACATTGTCATACTGCGACAGGACAGGGCCTTTAATCTTCAGTCTAGCCCTGCTCTCCCTGCGGATGGAGTGCATGCGAAGCCTTTCTGACTCTTCGGGGTCCCAGGCAAGGTAAGCAGCAGCTTCCTTGGCCCCGTGACCAGGGGGCATGTCCCGGCTCACAAAGCTGTGCTCCTTTCCAGGTGGGAGAACGTGGCGAGCAAGGTAGTGGTACCCAGTTGCCTTTCCACCTGGTCGCCCACCAGCAGCTCCAGGATCTCGGCTGCCATGGGAATGGAAGTGCCGGACCCTTATGGTGCCGTAAGGATCAATGTCATAGAAAGGCGCCTCCAAAGGGCTTGAACCAGAGTATGGACTGTAGCGATACTGGACTCGCCCGTTCTCAAAGTAAGGCTGCAGCTGGGTGACGTGGTAGTCGACCTGTGAGGACTGCTGCGGGGGCTGCTGGTAGGCTTTGCACTGATACACAGGTCGGTGGTAGAAAAACATTTCATCATCTGGAGGAACTTCAGTCCTTTGGATGGGCACGGAGCGAATAGTGGAAGGAACATGGAGTGAATGCACTCTGCGGATGGTGGGGTAGCCGTGGGTTCTGTCGTGGCTGTAACCCTGATGCCCTGGCCCCGGAGATACGTATACACCCCGGGGGTTTCCTCTAGACTTCATGGAGTAGTGGTATGACCTGGGGCCTAAAGTGCTGTATCTGTTATCCACTCGGGCACTGTAAGGTATCTGAGGCTCAGACTTGGACACATAGGAGTGTGGAGGAACACTGTCTGGTCGGTAGTGGTGTGGTATGGTTTGTGGGCCCAGAGGAACAGCCCTCTGGTGGTAGTATGCAGCTCCAGGAGGTTCAATTAAGACAGGCTGTTCTCCTTTAGCATGGTACAGGTAGGCTGGCTGGTGCGTGGAAGATTTGCGAGGTGAGGGAGGATGGTGAGGCAGAGCATCTTCCAGATGGCCAGGTGGAGGACCTTCACCCAGAATATGGAAGGAGGCTTCACTTTGGCTGAGTGCTGCTGTGGCCAGTTTGCTCTCGATGGTGCGGACAGGAGGCGCTGGAGGTGTGTGTCCATAGGAATCATGATATTTTGCAGACTCTGTACAGGGCTGCACCGGCTTTATGGCCTCCCAAGGCTTCTCCACAGGCTCAGCAGAGGTGGGTGCCACTCTTGCACTGGCCTTGGACAGCTGGGACTGGGGTGGAATTTGTGTCTGGGGTTGTTGGGTGTGAGTTTGTGATACAGGATGAGGCTGTGCCTGAGACTGAGGCTGTGTTGGGAGATGAGGCTGTATCTGGACCTGGCTCTGCTGCTGAGTTTGTGTTTGACTTTGGGGCAGTGAGACGGCAGGCTTTTTGGGCTTCTGAGCTGTCGGAGGTGGCTGTTCGGATGGTTTTGGAAGGACTGGTGGAGGTGCAGTCTCTTCTGGTTTGACCTGAGGGGAAAAAAAGCACAAGCTGAGCATTGGTTGTGGTGGAACGACAGTTTTACCAATCCCACACACCTCTGCTGGATGCTGTCCAGTGTTACCACAAGAACTGTAAACAGGTGCAAACAGCTCTCCTGTTCCTGTGTAAATTCTCACCAATCACCACCTCATATCTTGTATATTTCACATGTCTTACAGGAGTCTTGTTTAATAACCTAAAAACCAGAGAGGGAGTCTCTTATGGTCCTTCGGCAGCCCCACAGTGACAACAAGATACCAAGCAGATGGACAGAACATACAAGACATAAGGTGTTAATTTGGTGAGCTCTTAGTGCTGGTAGGAGGATTTTTCACCTTTTGACAGAGGCTGGTGGTTTCCACCTGTTTCCAGGCTTAGCTAACGAGCTGCTGGCTGTAGCTGTATGTTGAATGAACATAACTGTCAGGATGTGTCCTTGCAGACAGCGGTGTTACACAGCTTTATCAGATTGTATTCAGAGTTTACCTATTTGGGACTCAAAAATAAGTTCTGTAAAATATTTTGGATTAATTTTGAGAATTGCAGACATTTTCCGAACTGGAAAGTTTTGGAAAGGATCAATATTTCCAGAAATACAACTTCCACAGCCATGAAATTTGGTGAGGACACCAGATCGTTTCCAAATAGTTTCCAGCAGATCCAAATGATTGATTGCCTTCAGCAGAGGCCAAATGTTTTATACCTTGAAAATGAGCCAACAAAAGGGGAACATTGATATCGGGGCCTTAGAAAGTTCCTGTACGTGTATATATATGGATGTATCCATATTTTCTACTAGAACTACTGTTCTTGGTTGACATTAAATCAACTTTTAGGCCTCTAACATCAGTAGAGTTTGATGTGCAGCAAGTATGGCAAGTCAAGTTTCCATTTTTTTGTGATTTTTAGAAAACAGACTTAAAGGTAGGACCACAAAAACTGGTGTGTATAGTGGTTTATATAATGTCACTAATGGTGCAAAATTACAAGATGCTTCCATGTTGTTTTCCTGTTGAAATTTAGGACACATGACGCTTAATTTGCCTTACCAAATGTTGCTGATGTTATCATCATGGGAACATTCAGACATTCAGTATGGCCAAACAAGCCCCGTATGTTGTTAAATAGCAAAAAACTGGAACCTTGAGGTGCCATACGTGCAATTCTACAAATCTTAGAGGCCTTAAAAGTTGCTTAAATGACCAAAAGCTCTGTTTTTAGTAGGAAAGAGTAATATACACACACACACGGCTGAAAACAAGATTGAGCTTGAACTGAAACAGACTGATCTAAATGAGAGTTGTGTTTATCTCATCTAACTGTTACACTGCTAGTTGATTGTTGTTCAGTTTAGATTAAAAGCAACATCTAAATGTCAAAATATAAAGTCCTAAAATAGACCAATCTACATATGAAACTGATAAGACATTTACCTCGGGAACTAGCTGTGGAAAGATACCAGTGTCTTTGCAGCTACCACTGGGGGTGGTGGCTGGAGTGGTACTGGATGAGCTTGTATAAACTGCGGCTGGTCCTGTGACAGTCTGCTGCTTTTCTGGACTTTTCCTGGTTGGAGAAGTCAGGCTGGTTGATCTGGAGAGGGGTGCACACTTGTAAAGTGGAGTGTCTGGTGAGGTGGAGTCTGTTTCCGGCTGTGCTCCAGCTGGAGCTGTAGAGGACTTGGCACTGTTGGATGGTTTGGTAATTGTGCTGGTTAACTCTTGTGGCTGCTGTGGTACCGGAGGACTGGAAGCAGAGGGATAAGATGAGGCTGTGATGACAGTCACAGAAGTGCTGCGTGGTGGCGGGGACAATTCTCTGCCTGCTCCTTCCTCTGAGGAAGCCTGAAAATGTGGGACAACTGGATGTGGCAAGTCCTGGAAGTTAGAGGCCTCCTGTGGCTGCAGAGGGGACACCAGTGTAGGAGGCTCCGAGGACCTGGACTGAGACTGAATAGAGACCTGCTGGGCAGACTCAGCGAGGGCCAGGGCCAACATGCGGGCAGCATTTTTAGGAGGTGGAGGAGGAGGGGCAGAGGTGGGAGCTGTAGAGCTGAGGGAACGAGGGGTGAGGTCCTTTGAAGAGTCCGCCGGAGCTACGACTCCTAGCAGGAACACAAAAACACAAGGGATCTATAGTTGAAGAGTGAATGAACAAGTAGGTGATGGTGACAGCAGGGAGGCAGGTTTTAAGGTGCTTCAAGAGTGGAAAAGAGAGGAAAAATTAAGCATGGTGCTCAGGCTTCATGAGAAAACATTTGAGATGAAATCCATGCAAAACTGGAACACTATACTTCATGAAAAAAAAGCATTATATCGCCTTATTTTTAATCTACAGTGTAAACAGAACAAGTCAGAAACAAGCCAAAAGCTTCATTCAAGAGGTGATTCTCTGCTCCCTACCTTGGTGCTCTTGACTGCTGGCAGCTGGGGCCTGCTGCATGCTGTCCTCTCCCTTCAGCTCTCGACTGTCCACACTGTCGAAGGCTGCCAGCTTAGAGTGCAGCTCCATTTGAAAAGCTTCACTAAGCGACGGTTCGGCTGCCCTCAGCAGCACGCTGCCCATCAGGAGAGGAGAGTCCTTCGGTATCAACGGAGGGGATAATGGCTGTGGAGACACAACCTGTCCAGCTGTGTTCTTGTCAAGCATCTCAGTAGAGAAAAGCTCTGCAGTGGCAAAAGGTGTCAAACTGGTGGACTTTCCACATTTAATAGGTGACACAGCCTGTGTGGGTTTATCTGTGTAAGAATAGGAAGTGGTCAGTTTCTTGCTCTCTGCTCTTTCTCCAGCGGCCAGGTTAAAGTCTGTAGACAACAAGGGGGAAGCTAAGCTGCCCAGGAAGGAGGCAGAGATGAGGTCAGAGCCATTGGTCTTGCCACAGACACTGCCAGGGCTCCTCTTTAACGTGGAGCCCTCAGCACCGGCCGGTGAGTCATCTATGGGAAAGGCGTAGGAGGTGTCGGGGAGACTGCACTGAAAAGACATCGGGTCAAAGTCCAAGGAGGCCATGCCGATGTCTGGCGGGCTGAGGTCCACGTCTTCACCTGCTGAGCGGGGAGGTGAGATGAGGGCAGGCACACAGATGGGCCCGTCGTCTCCGTCGCTGTCCTCTGTGGCGTCCAGGTTATCGTACGAGTTGCAGTGCTGCCGGCTGTCCAGGAGCTCGCCATTAAAGGAGGCGGAGAGAGCATCGCTGCTGGAGCGCGGCCGCCGAGGACGGTACACCTTGGACTCCCCTGAAGGAGGAAAAAAACATAATCAGAAATAATATCCTCTGTATAACAGTAGGCTCCACTGCAGGAAGAGGATCTGTAATTTGCTTGGGGCAGCACTGACTGATGAAGCTCGTTATGCTGAGTCAAAGTGAACTGGAGGACATAAATGATTACCTTCAACATTGTGGAGGGAACTCAGTGACTCTTCACTTTTGGCTGACCTTAATGTTGCCGTGTCTCCTCTGCCTCCTGAAACACCACAGTTAACACGCATCACTATCAGCCTTCATTAAGCTTCTGTCATTGCACAAAGTTACTTGAGACTGTTCTCATCTTAGTCGTGAAGCGAGGACTCACCGGCGAGAGCCATAGCCTTCAGCTCATTGGGTTCACTGGGGTTGCGGTGCAGCTTGCGCTTGGACATGGAGGAAGACTTTCCCAAGTTGAAGAAAGAACGCCAACTACCCACAGGAGACTTCTTGGATTTAATAGGAGGCCTCTTCCTATGATTAAAAGTGGCGACGGACAGGCAGGCCGTTAGTTTCATTAACTTGAGAAACCTCAACAATGCTGCATGTACAGGGTTCAACCTGCTAAATGAGGGAAATGACTCCAGCAGAGGGAGACATATTCCAGGAGTTTATTAACTTCAAACTGACTGTTGCTTTGCTTGCAACCATATTTACATTCTGTCGCTCCATGTCTCGCTGACATTTTATATTTGGTACAATGAGGACATAATGAACGAGTGACATAAGAGGAAGAAGAGAAAACCAACCTCTCAGTGGGGAACTCGATGACAGTATGGAACTTGCCCTGCAGGGCGGCTGGACCTTCGCCCACCTCGATGTATTTGCTGTCTTCAGTGACTGGAGAGTTGATCTGAGCTTGAGTCCTGGCCTGGGCCTCCTCTAGACTCAGAAGTTTAGTAGAGGGTGATGAAACCAGCAGGGACTTGGGCCTTGACAAGGAGTTGTGACCTGATGATGTGGAAGTAATGAGATTAATGGTGAAGTATAAAGTAAATCTAATAGTTTGCTCAGCCGTCTAAAGTCTGAACGTACCTGCTCCTTCTCTTATTAGTGAGCTGAGTTTAGTGCTGAAGAGCACATCGACATGGTTCAGAATAAACTCCACCACTACTGACTGGATTCGGACTTCCATGAAGGCTGCTGTTCCGCTGAAGCAAGCAGATTCAATTTGTTTCGATCTGAGACAACAATAAGCAAACAGGGAAAAAGGAAGAATGAGCTTGACTGATGATGAGTTCCAGTTAGGGAGAAAGTGCAAATTCTCAAGGTAGTCAATAAGACTGGTGGTTAGATTTAAAGTTACACAATTTGTGTGAAATCATTTAGAAATGCATTTACAGCATTTGAGTTCATGCTGAATAGCATCCTCCCACAAACAGCTGCTTTAATTCATCCATTCAGGAAGAGTGACTCATTTCAAACAGGATACACGGTGCTTTCTGCAGCCTATCATTGAGGCTGATTAAAGTCTGAGAACTTGTTAGGGTGCGAAGTATGAAAAAACCCACACAGACGTCAAATGAACGAGATCACTGGAATCAGATGTCCTCAGTTATAAAGAATTACAGGGAACTTGAAGACTTTAAGGTGATGATGTGTGTTCACCACAATGAAAAACATACATCCAAAGAACATGTTCCAGAGCAGGAAGATCTCTCACCTCAGCAGGTTGGGCGCCCAGACAATGGCCAGGTTCTTACTGTGCATGTTGGTGATGTAGCTGAATGCTGCCAGGCGGGAGAGGTGTCTCATGAGGAACTCCAGAGTCCTAAGAATCAAATATTCATTTATTCAGATTTAATTGGCTTCCACTAGTGATGTGCAGACTAATGGCCATAATAGAACTACTTCTTCAGAGCATCAATGTGTCAGTGTGTGCTCAAATCCCGGTAGAATGGCACTTAGAAATTTGCATTTGTATGCTTTCACAAAGGATGGGAAATTCAATTCATCATCACCGACGTAAAGGTCAGCTGGGACCTGTTAAATGATTCCATTCAATGCGGCATGGCATTACATAAAGCCTTGATTCTAACACCAGCAGACACACACAACTGACGTGAATTCACAATGCATCTGGAGCTGGGTTCTTCCTACGCCTGCCAAAGGGGGGCAGTGTGTCTCTACACGGACCTGTAATGCGGCGGAGGAAGCTGCTGGATGACATCATGGATTTTGATGAGTCTCTCTTCGTCCGTCGCTGCTGATACAGCCTCCTTCAGAGGGAAAACAAAAATAGGGAGAGGGAGATAAACAGTGGAATGTACCAGTGTAGCAACATTAAGCTCCTTCTCCTGACATCCCTGGTTTTCACTGCTGCATGGACCACAGAGGGGACATCAGTCTGCAGCCACGAAGCCCCCCTCCCCTCCCCAGCTACCATAACAACCAGCAAACATTTACTTCATCCTCAGGGACGGCTCTGTTGTGCTTGGAGAAGGTTTTATTTCCAAGTCGCACAGAGTGGTTTGCTGCATTTGTAATGACAGGGTGTGTCAAGTGCAATGCTATTATTTTCGGGACGTCTGTGGCTCATAACTGTAAGATGAATTTCAAGAATTCCTATAAGATACGTCAGAGGAATTTCTTATATTCGTGATAGAAATTCAAAGTCAGTCCTGTCAATCAAACCCAATCTGAATCTTCTGGGGTAGAGGAATGTCTTTGGGGTATTGTTACACATAAAAAAGCAACAAACAACCCAAATATTGCTGTAATAGTTGGCGGTCTTGTATCCACACATTCTGCAAGGGTTTTGCTTACTGAGAATTTCTCGTAGAGCTGGTAGGTGAGCAGGGGGTTGGGCAGCTCTCTGAAGTAGAGCTTACACAGCGAGCCAACACAGTGGATGTCCTGGATGTAAACATCTTTGGTCAGGTCAGGGATTTGCTCCGAGTCAAACTCGTGCCTGATGGAAAGGACAGAGGGCAAAGCCGGCGTCAACAAACCAACTTATTCTGAAAAAACAAACTGAAGACGTCAAAACTGTAAAACACCACACATGGAAGGGTGTAATAAAACATGAGCTACATATTTTAAATTCCTCTAAGCAGCCAGTGTTTGCTTTGATGACAGCTTTGCACACTGTTGTCAGCATGTTTACCGGCTTCATGAGGTCGTCACAAGTGAACCTCTGAGTGGTACTGTATTTTTGAGGATTTTTTATTCCAGACCTATGTAGTGAATGTTCAGAGGGGTTGAATCTTTATCCTGTTGCTTGAGGAAAAGCTCTGCCTGCCTATCCTCATCTTGCTCAGACACACCAAAAATCCACATAACGGCAGAAAACTGTGAAGAAGACATGTTTCCAAGATACAGTCACTGGTAAAGGAGAGATCCTCATATGGCCATCTGCTGCAGGGTTATGCATATTTACAGTAACCAGTTTACTGGTCTTGCTGAGTAATCTGATTACTTTAGTGCATGTACACTGATCAGCCACAGCACTAAAACCACTGACAGGCAAAGTGAATAACATTGATTAGCTAACTGCAAGGTTTTGCTGGGAAACCTTGGGTCCCGGCCTTCATGTGGATGTTACTTTGATCTGTACCATCCATCGAAACAGTGCTTTAAACCAGGGGTGCCTAATCCTGGTCCTCAAGAGCCCCTATCCAGCATATTTTAGATGTTTACCTCTTCCAACACACATATATACGTAGACGCCGCGTTGACTGCTGCTGCCGATTGGAGCCGACGTGCCTACGCGGCGGCCATCTTGGTACAGTGCCACTCGCCCCTACAGTGCATTATGTCTATAGAGGAATGACATGTCTGCACTATAAAAGTGATCATAAATCGATCAGTTATCAACATATATTGTTTGTTACCAACGTCAGACATGGAGGACGGACAGGCAGACATAAATAGAACAAAAGCATCAAAGCATCCTGTGTCAAAGCTACATGTGTACCTCTTACCTCCATAGACTTACATGCACTTCCCCTCTGCTAGCCCTGTACCAAGATGGCGGGGCTTTAGGCACGTCCCTCCACAGTCAATGCGCCGTCTACGTATATATATGTCTATGTCTGCAGAGCTTGACGATGAGCTGATCATTTGAATCAGGTGTGTTGGAAGAGTGAAACATCTAAAACATGCAGGATAGGGGCTCACGAGGACCAGGATTGGGCACCCCTGGCTTAAACCAAGCACACCCACCAATGGCAACCGCCACCAAACTGCAAAAAACTGGCCTTAATCCAAAACCCTCATGACCCAGAGACTTCACTGCCAATGTCTGTGTGTCAGATGTCATGGGGCACCCCCAGAGGTGCCGGAGTGGACCTGGCCCAACAGGTCAGAGCTGCTTTGGTGGCAGAAAGCGGGCCTTCACAATACTAGGCAGGTGGCTTTAATGTTGTAGTTCATCAATGATGGAGGCGCAACACGGGGAGGAAGAATCAAAAAGAGGGTGTATTATATAGAGAGACTAGTCGGTGCATCATTTGAGAGCTTCTGTTCTCTGGATTTTGGCTGCTGGACAATCAAACTCGAAACGTAAAAGAGGAAATGACACTCTTACTCGGTCATCCCCACACAAGCAGCCACAATCCCATCTGATATATTCAGATGAAAGCACTGAATTACCCTTTGAAACTTCACAGCATAGCAAAAACAATGCTTTTCATCATGTCCTCAACACATACGTCATCTTTTGCGAGCCAAAACTGCTGTAAAAGCTCTCACGACCAAGGTTCAAGTTCTGATCTTGGTACTTCAACATTAGGCTGGAGAAAACAACTGTTACAGTCAAAGTCATTCCTTCTGTTACAGATGCAATAATCCCTGGTGGAATTCATATAGTATCGGCTTTTGGATGAGAGCCAGGCTGGGATTAGATGTGCGAGCTCCTCCTACGACAGAAGATATTCGTGCAGAAGCAGCATGGATACCCTTATAGACACTTAAATCAAATTCTGCGTCAAGCTGTGCGCACTGGCCAGCGTCTTCTTACCGCAGCTTCTGGATATTTGAGGCAATTCCAGAGAGGCGATAAATGCCGTCCACCACGCCGTGCTTCTCGATGAACTCGGTGCAGCTCTTGAGAACCTGGGGCACTGCCAACAGAGAAAGAGAACAGCATGTCATCCCTTTGGCTCAATATTTGCCCGGACCAGCTACAGGGTCAAGAGCAGGACTGGCTTTTGGTTTTTGAAGTGTCAGGTCAGGATGGAGCTTGTGAGCTTTATCGACGAGGAGCTGCAGGATCAGGAGGAAGACTGAGTGCGAGGAGCTAACTTTCCTGACACAAATACATAGAGAAATATCGACTCAACAGTTTCAGAAATGGCCTTTAACCTTTTTGTTCTGCTTCGATGCAGTTTTTATGGATGCAGCAAACAGCGAGATAACATGTTGTCTGCATGTGAGGCAGCTTCAAAGCGCCAAGCCAGTGATTGTGTGTTCGAGACGGGCGGACGAAAAAAGAAAAACCTCAGAAAAACACGGAGCTTCTTCCTTCTCCTTCAGCAACCATGAATCATAGAGACATGTTATTTATCCGAGCGTGTGTGTGTGTGTGTGTGTGTGTGTATGGGAGATAAGGACCCTGTGTATGTGTCGAAGGAGGTTCCCAGGCCTCCCACAGCTCACACATCATTCAGAGGATGACAGAGAGTGGGACACTAGCCGAAGCAGCTGTTCAGACAAATTCCACACATAGCCAGGGAGAAAACAAGATTTGCGGAAACTCGCTGGCATTCTCCGTCAGAGGAGACGACTGAGAGGGTGGATAAATCCTCTTCAAGTTCGTCACATGGGAAGATTTTGTTATGAGGTCGTCTTATCTCAAAGATGCACTGTGTCTGCTTGGGTGTGTAGTGAATGTTGGACGCACAACTAGAATTTATCCTCTTAAAGTTCCAGTCAAAACAAGATGATTTTTTATCTGGTGAACTACAACTTTTGAATGTTCCATGTGGTTAAGATCCATCCATCTATTATCTACACACCTCTTAATCCTCTGTAAGGTCGCAGGGGGCTGGAGTCTATCCCAGCCGACTCGGGTGAAGGCAGGGGACACCCTGGACAGGTCTGGTTAAGATCCTGATTTATTTATAGTTTTGTTTTGTATGGCTTATAATCTTGTAGGTATAAGCTAAGTATAAACTGCAAATACTAAGATGCCCACTAGTGTTGTTCCTCTATCTAATAAGACTTTTTCAGGCTGGCTAAGTTTCTAGAGCTGCTTCTACCAACTCTAAAATTTCTTAGCCATGAAATGCTATCCCTCCCTGCCTCCCTCCTCATCCCCACTCCCAACCCAACTGGTCGAGGCAGATGGCCGCCCTCCCTGAGCCTGGTTCTGTTGGAGGTTTTTTATCCCCCCTTCCCTATCATAGGGTTTTTTTTGTTTCCTTCCCACCATCGCTGATTGCTGCTCATAGGGAATCCAAACGCAACTTTGGATTGTTGGGTTTTTCTATTTCCTGTTTTCTGTTCTTCCTTACAATGTTTAGCGCTATGTGATGACATATGTTGTAAATATGCGCTATATAAATAAAACTGAATTGAATTAAGTGAAGCACATTTCTGCTGTTGGCTGCAAAAGTCTTCAAGAGTCTTCATGCACTCCCAGCATCTGAAGAACTGAACACCCAGTGGATTATTACTTAGCTACTTTATTTTGCCACCGCAGCAATAGCAAAAACCGTTAGCTTTAGCATGTTGGCCGACTAATGCGGCTAACGCTACCATAAGCTTTAACTGAGCTTTGTGGAAACTGTAAAGCTGAGCGACAATCATGAATGGTGGAAACTTTATGACTGATCTAAGACCGATAAACAAGGACCGGGTGGGTTTTTGTGTTTTCATGTCACCTGTTGTGCTTCAGCGCTACCTAAACTCAACTGGTGTTTGCATCTTTTCTTGCTAAAGCGACTGGGGGGGGACTATGAAATGACTGGAACTCAGACCATTAAGACCACATGTTAACAAGTAGTCAGTTCAGAGGCACTCCCACGCTGGTGCTCTGTATCGCTAAAACACGGTTAGCGGGTCATTTTCACTGAACATTAATAACTGATTGAGCTGGTATGGCAGGTTGTGTTGTTAAAACATAGCCTCAAATTTAGTGTGCGAAAAAATGTGCTAAAAGTGGGTCGACGGGTCAATAAACTTAAAAAAAGCAAGTAAGTAAGTAAATAAACACCTAGAAAAGTAGCAGATGGTCAAGCAAGAAGACCCCTGATGATTTGAGATGGAATGATCTCATGTGTGCGATTAGCATAAGCATCCATTTAGCTAAATGGATAGGATAGCTTCACTTTTAGCATGCAGTGCAAGTTTTCTGTTTACAGGATTAAAATAGTAGGACACACAGCTTCAATTGAGTAACTACAGCTGAACTTTGGAGACTTCTCTTGTGTCTAATTGCTCTGCAAGTATCCTGAAACGCTACTCTGAAATGTCAATTTCTTTTACATGAGGCTAATTAAGAAAACAACTGGCGCTTTCGCTCTCAGCTCACCAGAAATTTCAGATCACAGTAGGTCCAGGAATGAAAGTAAAATCGACTGTATTTCACAGAGCTGAAGCTTTTGGCTTTTACTTGGAGTTTTTTTTCTCAAAGTCTTGGTTTATGAAAAGCAGCAATAACAGCAAAGAACAGAAAAGACGTCTAGTTTTCTGTTCAAATCAGAAAAAAAGCTGATTAATACTTATTTTTATAACTTATTTGAGGATTATTTTCAACATATAAGCTAAAAAGAAAACATTAATGGATGTTTTAGACATATCTCTTGGCAAAAAACATCTCAAATGTGAAACCCTTTACAAACATTACAACATTACAATGTTAAATCCCCATGAGCCACATGAGCCATGAATCAACATCATGTGTTTCTTCACTCCTTAAGATCAGTTTCATCTTTAATTAAAAAAAAACCCAACTTGACTCAGCAAAGGGTGACAGAGTTCCTTATCTCTCATGCTAAGGCACAAGGTACAGAGGTCAAGCACTGACGCCTTCATCCATAAATGTGTGACAGAACACCGACACTGATCCATCATCAGAGGCTGGTATAATGGACGGGACTCACTGTGATCACTGTGATCTGATGGACCGGCAGGATGAGAACCTTTCATGTCCACACACAGACGATGATACATTAGCATGAGCAAATGGGGTTTTAAACTGGTGTCAACATGAACTGAAATTACATTACTGATCAAGGCTCAACGGCAGAGTGGCATCATTAAATTGGTCGGAGCCGATGTTACACTGTAATCAGGACACCATTATCCCCCCACTCTGTCACTGAGATCATCACATCAGCTCACCTGCCAGACACCAGGCTGCCGGGTGCTCAAAAAATCAATGTTGCTGTAGCAGATAATCGTACGTATAGACTTTACCCCAACAAACGTCCTAATTAAAGCCACGCTAAGCTGCAGAGCTGAAGTCTAAATGCAGCATGAGGTGAATATTTGCTTTCAGATGGCACATTGTGACCATTAGCTCACGTGTCACAGGGACTATTTCCTATTCAGGCACAGCCACTTCAGTTAAGTCTTAATTTACTCTGAGGCAGCCAGCCAGCCTCCACGAAGTCACTGCATCAACCAACACATAGCCCTGTCCCTCTGTAAAACTTTGTTTTCTTTTTAATGTGGTTCAACAAATGGGATTTAACTTGATGAGTTAGTGTGCTCCAGAAATATGTATACAGTTTGACAGGGCCAGGCTAGCTGTTTCCCCCTGCTTAGCTCGTAGCTTCACATTATTTTATATTATATCAATCTATCATGCAACTTTCCACAAAAAGCAAATTACTGCAATAAGCAAAACGTCGAATTTTTAGTCAAGCAGCTGGAAAAGTCGTAGAGTAGCGAGTATGACATTATTTGAATTAGTGTTCAGAAGAGATATCAGGAGGAATTTATCAACTTATTAACAAGTGAATCACTGAAGTAAATACAGCCCTTTGGACACTGTTGGAGAATTTACGAACAGAATGAAAGAGAATTAGATAAAGCATAAATAGAATCAGGCAACACTCCAGCTGTGTGATAAAGGTCACATGACCCACATTATGCTGGCAAACACAAAACGCTAACTGGACAGTGACAGTCACCACGGCTGTGTTACTCACCATCATGTCCTGAGTTGAGGAGGTGCTCTCCCAGGTCGCAGCCGAACACCCTCTCCCGGAGGATGCCCCTCTGCTTCAGCTTCTGCTTGGTGGGCCTGGACTTCATGAAGGAGCGCAAGAAGGTGATCAGCTTCCCGTGCTTCTTAGACACTGAGGAGTCAAGGAGGGCAGGACACATCTTAGATTCCTCACACAGCTGTTTACTACTCTACAGTAATCTCTGTCTTGACACTGGTTGAGATTGAAGAGGGAGTGAAACCCCAGCCAAGCTGCTCAAAGTTGTCCCATTGTGTATTTCAGCTTTATTCTAATGCAAACCCCTCTTTTATGCATGTGTGGTTTCCTTGAAGCGAAAGCTTCGTTCTTAAATACCACCTCCCAGGCAACTACAAAGGAATCCTGCACATCCAATACCAGTATCCTCCGCACCCCTTCCAAACAAGACAAAAAAGGAGCAGACCTTCTGAAAAACCCAGCCAGCGATAATCAGATACTATGTCTGGGAAAGGTCGTAAGCTCCTTAAACTACACACCAGTTGTTTTCTCTGCTTTGGAGAGATGTGGAAAGGCTATCAAGTGAATCAAACAATGTGCATTTTTTGGAGGGAACAATGGAGCTGGCCTCGGCTTTAGACATTTGTAAAAAAGAATAAAAATCTTCACTGAAAATCCCACACTGTCAGCCTTTGCTGGGATGACAGTAGCAGAGTGTTTTTGTGGTCTGGGGTCGGTTTACTTGACCCAGCTGTGCAGATGAATTAAACTTGCTCACAAAAGCATCCTTCTTTATTTTTTTAACTGAGCAGTCAGCACACTGTAAGCCAGCGATCAAACTTGGTGAAACAGACACAAAGACAAAGTTATAGTGCCAAAAGAGTTCAAATCATAAGGTTTCACTGACTGAACTAAGCAGTAAGCCCATTTGACTGCTTGGTGAAACATTACTGAACCAGCTCAACCCTGATTTATACACAATCTTTTCCAGTTGAACTTTCTAAAAGTCTCAGTAGTACAACATCAGATCAAGTAGCATCTGTTGCCCTTTCCTGTTTATCTTTATGCTTTCACTGATTTGTAAAGCTCTTGACCAGAGCCAAAGTCATCACAGAGAATGAAACGATGATTTTCAACACTCTGTCATCTTTTCTGAGTCTGTTCTCTCGTCAGATGTCTGCCCTTAACTTCATCTCCATCTGGGATTTTACCTTCTTCCTCCTCGTCTCTCTTTGATCCTCTGTGGACACTTAGACCAACAACTCTACTACTGTGTCTTTCTTAAAACTAGCAGACCAGTAAGAGAAGACTGTGAGTGCGTGATGCTGAAATCTGACACATTCAGACTGACAGTGAAGGCTGTCTCACTCAGGAAGAAAACAAAAAACAAGTCAGGAACATTTAATAAAAGTTGACAAGTGAGGACAGCACTGAAGACATCCAGCACCTGTCATGTCTATTGATCACTGTCTTCTTTCAGCTACACATCTGGAACTTCACTCAATCTTTCACACTAACATCTCCTGAGTGGAAAAACCGCTGTCGTATCAGTTCTGTATTTGTATTCCAGGGCACATTCCTTTGACTGATTCCAAACACAGTCACGAATGCAGCCCTTCCATTTCCTTCATGTGTTTCGCAGACTTGACATCATATTTATTTTACCTGCTGGAGACGTCACACCAGAATAAAAGCACAAGCGGCAATTTAAAGTAGAAATTCAATCGAATGAATGATTAATCTTTTGAGACATACAGCTTCTGTTTGCTGTCTGCTGCCAGGCCGGGCTCTGCTTCGCCAGCAATGCAACTGAAAGTAGGCCACTGCTTACCAAACTCCATCTCCAGAAACAAAATAAGCCGAGTTAAAGGAAGCTGAGTCCGCATTGTGCATTTGGAAGATAAGATGAATGCAATGAAAGCGTCTTTAGTTGCTGCTCTTTCAGCCAGAGTTTATCAGACGTAATGACACGATTCAGACACATGCACACTGTCAAGATGCACACATGTGCTGCTATGAATATGATCAGTAAAGAGAAGCAGTGCAAACACAGCTGCTGCGTGAGACCTTCCTGCCCAGAGACCATTAGGTAAAGCCTAATGAGAGGCTGCCTGTTTTGCATGGTAAATAGACAATATGAAGGCAACTGCAGGCAGCAGACTTAATTGACAGTCTGTCGAGTACCTTTAGAATGCAAACATGAAGACCGGAGTAAAGCTAATGAGCTGATGGGAAGCGAAAGTTACTTTGGAGCTGAATTAATTTACCAGTGCACACAGGGACAATGCATGTGCTTCGGAAACTCTGTGGCACTGACATTTAATACTCCTCATTCACATTTATTCCTTTACATCAAACACATAACAAATATGAGGAAAAACAGAACTAAGTTTGCGAAGTTTGGGGAGCGTTAATAAGGATTCAGTCCACTGCTGAACAGGGGATTCTGCCAATCTGTTCTGTTAATTAGCATTGAATACTGTCGGACAGATAGACGACCTCTCTCCTCCTGCTAGATAAATCACATCTGTCAAAAACATCTGAATCCCGAGTCTGTTGTGAGGAGTTTTCTTTTTAATAAAGCAGCACAATCAGCCCTGAATCAACAGCTGGCTTCGGTGCCAGCATCCGAAGAGCCACAATTCACCCCCTCAGGGAAAAATTCCTTCTGCGCTGCTGTACCCGCACACAAAACCGCTGAGGCAGCTTTGTTTACTTACAGTTCAGGCATCAAAAAGGGTCTTCAGTGTCATGTGGGGGAGGACGAGGAAGGAGGAGGGCCGACCGTGCAACTGTGCTGGCTTACACTGACACGCTGCTTTTATTGAGGAACCCGGACTGACTGTAAGACGTGAGGAAGAGGAGTGCAATGACAAGCATGGCTCTCCAGAGGACGGACAGAGACTCCCATCTGCTTACTGTCAGAGCAGATGACAGCTGGAGGGCCGAGCGCTCAGCACTGGAGCTGCCTCCGACACACTCCCTGCTGAAACCCAGCTGAGTAAAAGGCTTTTAGTTTAAGGATAGCGGCACTGATAGAGGCTTAGTAATCACTTTCTGTGATGTTAATTACAAGATTTATAGCTCGGGGCACTTAAGGTGGCATTAAGGGGGTATTCCAGTGATTTAGTATTGCAAGGCACATAATTTAAAACAGAATGAAAATTGAAGCAGCACTTTAATGCTGCTTCAATTTTTATGCTGACGATTATTCACGGTGGAGGTCGGAAACTTTCTAGTCAAACGTTCCAAAGAGCCTCAAAGTCCTCCAAGACTCCCAACGTCAAACAAACAATCAACATGGCTGATCACGAGAAAGTCGTCCTTCCAAAAAAAAAGGAGGAAACTAAACGCCAGATGTAAAAATCTGTCTTATCTCGGTTTAGTCAGAACATTACACACAGTAGTCTAACAACGTACTGCTAACTTCTGGATAGCTTGTTGTTTACTAAGCCTAAGTAAGCCGACACACTGAATAATGTCATCTGCTCTTATGAAGATGAGGTACATGGACTTCCAACCCTAGGAAATGCCCTCCTTAAACATCCTAACATCCCAATTTTCCAAGTAAATTTCAGAATTCTGAGCTGTCAGGAACATAACATGACTCACTGCTAAGGATCCAACTCCAAAAACACTGGATCCCATATTTTCCACGACACACTCTTTCATTAAAGCCCCCCTGCCTGGTTAATGGCCACATCTTCTAAACTTCACATCTCCAGTTTCAATTTCAGGCCTGCAATTATAAATTTACAGCCTCCAACCCAAACCTTAGGCCGGGCTCACGCCGCGGGAGTTTAGGCCTGATTTACCCTCATTTCATCCCCCCTGAGAGGGAGGAGAAATCTGGTCTTTGATCTTGGTCGAGTTTACAGATCCGGAAACCTCGCTCGCAGACTTATCGGGCTGCCCAGTTTGATATTTCCAAGCAAGAATCGAGGTGGTTACGATTATCGGACGCAGCTTTCAAGCAACACTATGCGTTCCAGACCTCGAGGCTAACGTTAGCTACGGATAAACTGGTGGTTAAAATCTCTCCTCTGGTTCTTGCTGAAGAATAGACCGACTGTGTTGACTGCATCTCCCCAGGTATTTTCTCACCCAGACTCATTAAGCAAAGTGTTATTGTCGTTATAAGTTATTGCTCCACAGTCTCCCTGATTATTTCACACAACCGGCAAAATGATCAGGTGTAAAATCAGTGGTGTGACCCTTTAACACAAACTACTGAGACAAAAAGGTTTCTGTTAAATGTTTCTTCACATTATTCTGAAGTCTGTTTTAACATGTGTCACTCCAGGAGAGGGCAGAGGCTCACAGCCAACAGCCCGTTCATGGTTGTTGCATATATGACAGATAAAACCCAGATAAGACGGAGCTAAACACAGAGAACAGCGACAGGCCTCAGTTGCTGCCTTTAACTGACTGTATCTGTGACGAGGCTTTTCCCCAGCGAGAGGCTCTGATCATCGGGGGCTGAGCAGAAAGGAGGCCAAGCATTACACCAGGAACAATTACAGACGTAATGGCAAACATCATGATCTCTCTCTTTCCCCCCCGCTCCAACCCAAAACCGACCGCCTCATTCCTTTCAGTTTAGCTGGGAGCTTTTCGTGGGACGCAGATTGGAGGAAAAGTCTTAGCAACACAACACGAGGAACAAACTCCCAAAAGCGGAGCGGCGACACCACAGGGCCGATCAGCAGGCTCTAGCCGGAGATATCTGGTGTTCCCCTGAAAACAAAACCGGCGGTGGGCGTGGCTGCAGCTCCTTGGGGCTTCACAATGCTCTCATCGCAGCCCTTTCACTTCAGCCAGCACCCCCCCCCCCCTTGAGACTCAACAGCTATGCATTCCCGTGTAGGCGGCGGAGCGGGAAATTCAAACGGCTCCACTCTTCATTATGTCGAGGGGCTGAAAGCACAGGGTTTCTGGCTGGAGTCGGACGAACAGATGTACAGAGAGCTTTTCCAAATGGACTACACGTTGGTGTACTGTACAAGTTAAGTCTTTATGGGACTAGCAAAAAGCAAAAAGCACACCCCAAAACTTTCCTATTACCTCCCACACTGGTCCAATCAACTTGTTTTATGGCTCTCATCCAGGTTGTTTTCTCCTGAATAGACCCTTGCTTTTGTACGTTGCTTTGGATAAAAGTGTCTGCGAGCATCTGCATTTTTCTAAAATAGCGCTGCAACATCTAAAGACAAAATCCTAAATCTTTCTGTGCGTTCCTTTCGCCTGGAGTCCTTCATCTTTTACAGAAACTCCATTAACAGTGTTGCTTCCTGACGGCCACCAGTGACAGCAGGACACTGGCCCATTGAGAGGCAACCACCGCGGAGATAATGTTTGCATTGCTTATCAAACCAACAGAAGGCTGGAAGACGCCGTGTTTGCATCCACTAACAAGTCTCCCGTTGGTGTTTCTGTGTGTAAACAACAGAGCAGTGTCTGCCTATTAAAAGGCAGTCATGAGCGGTGGTGACCTCTGCTTGCACAGAAGAGCCCGAGTGTGCAACAAAATGCCTTTTTGTCACAGAGAGGGGGCGATGTCAGCTGTCTGTGTGGTCTCGCCCACTAATTATACCTAAAATAAAACGTTATAAGCACCACCAGCTAAAGAGGGCGGGGGCTATTCACATATTAAATCACAAATATTAAATATGAAAAGCAAACAAGCAAGCACACACTAATAAGGAACACCTGCAAAATCTCATGCAACCCAGTGTAATAGCTGTTTCTCAGGTTTTGTTGACTTACATTACGACTACATCATCACCCGCCTCATAAAGTGGACATATTGCCTTTCTAACAAACTATAGAAAACTGAAAATTAAAGTGGAGCCTGCCTTGGACTGAGCTAGACTGCACAAGTGTTCCTAATAAAGAGTCCTCTGAGTGCATATTCAAATTTCACTGACTGGTACTGTCTGTTCTCAGTATCTCATCTGCTCCTTTATCACACCTTAATGAATGTTTAACCACACAACAGCTGCAGATCCCATAAAATACACATTTCAAATGTTAGGCAGACACTTTTCCTACAAGGGAATCTGAGTTTCTAGCTGGAAATAATCGGAAATTAAACATTAAACGACAGAAATAAGTTCGTGGAAGGAGAGAGAGAAGCTGGAAAATGGGGAAGGAGCAATCAGTTTCCATACATCCTCAAGACCCAGGGATCCCCCTTTCATAATTCATCTCTCATTCCTCATGTAGTCCACAAATAGTGAAATCCGTTCAGTAGAAAGTCAAACAAACACGCAGTTTCTTACCTCCGCTCCATAACGACCTGCCTTCAGGATTTAAAGGAAAAAAAAAGGTACAACTTCTCTTTTTCCTTCGCTAACTGAGTAAAAACCTGTTTAAAATCACGGCAAGACTCCTGTAAAGGCAGCGAGCTCTCTTTTAGCTCCGGTAAGAGAAGTTTAAAGTTCAGACGGACCGAGTGAAGCAGCGACTGTCGGCTGCGGCTCCGCTCTGCCTCTACCGCCGCCACCGTGCTGCGTTCAAGCGCTCCAGGAAATATGGGCTTCACTCGTCGTTTGAAACAATTTCCAGAGGGGGGATACGTTCACATCGCTTCTTCATGGGCCACTTCTGCGTGCATGTTTCACACAGCGTCATCGAGAGACGTATAATGCATGATAATAATAACGAACTAATAAGGAAAAGGCTGAATTTAAATCCACAGCTTACAAAATGAAGACAGTGCGACTCGCCGTTCCATCTATTCTGTCTCCATGTCGGGAATAATTTAAAGCTGAAATTCATTTGTGGAGTTAAATCTGTCGCAAATCTGTGCAACTACTGAAAAACTCATATAAACAGCCGGAAGCGATAAACTAAACTTCTGTTAATGATTTGTTAAAAAATGACACTGATTATTGACAAATCTCATTAATCTCACCTGTTATGTCCTCGTCACATTAAAAAGTTACTTTTATGGACATTTCAGGTAGTAATAAATGTCGATTTAAGCTGTTTATGGGATGTTTTGGACCAATACTGGTGCCGAAATGTGAAAAAACCCTCATTTAAATCAGTTACACAAGTCAAAGTGCAACTGCTTATGTGTGAATGTTTGTTAATGGGATGCTACGCAAAATTTGAACTAATTAAGTTTTTTGAATTTGAATTTGAACTTCAGGCATGCTGAAAGTGATATGTACATGTTACTAGGTCTGACCCAGTAGGATCGCCATCAAGACTTTTACAGAAAGCGAGCATTTCAGACATGAAGCTGAAAAGTTTAGATGCCGTGTAAAAAAGAAAAGCGCATCTGAAAGTACAGTTGAAGGATTTTTTTATATTAAGTCAATACGACAGAGTGAGAGAGCCTAAACAACATCCCGATTGGTCATCTCTTCATTTAAATACTGCACACCCCTGCCTGCATTTTATTCCTTGCATCCGTGCTACATTGCAAAATTCCCAACAGCCATTGAAGGCAACACGGGAGTCTAGCAGCCAAGAGAGGAGCTGGTGGTTCACACAGTGGAAAATGCTATTTAGCACTGTACACACACACACACACACACACACACACACTCCTGACAAGTAGTAGGGGCTCGTTTATTCGCTGTAACGAAAATAAATGCTTCGTTTGTAATTATATACTTGTGAGAACAGACTAAGTGTGTAATTGTCTGCTTGTATAAGGTTCAAATAAAATCGTTACACACACCCTCGAGACTGGATTAGCTGGAGCTGAAAAACTGCGTTGACAAAAAATAAAAAAGACCTCCACTCTATTCTTGTTCTCTCCTCCCTGATCAGATCCCCCATTGGCTGCTGTCAGGACTCATCTCGGCGACCTCCCACACCGACAAACCAAACAGAGCTCTGGTGTCAGATGGGCGGACAGACTGACTGACTGACCCCGAGAAGACCACTGTCACACCGATTCAGTCCAGCTTAGGCTAAATGACGGTAACCCAGCCCTGACTTTAAGCCAGCTCTCCCCTCTGAAGGACCCCTTGGCCCCCTAAAAGCATTACCTTATTAATTCCTTAACTAGCTTAGTCCTCATGCAGACATGTTGAGTCACAACAAAGTAATTTGTTGCTGGTCCAGAGTCACAAGACGGACTCTTCCACTGCATGTGATCACTTTAAGTTGACACGCGTTTAACACATTAGTTTGGGTTGCAGCACATTCACTCAAGTACTGTAGTAAATTAATATTTCACAGTACTTTAATGTACATTTTTCATTTTATGCTAGGTTACACTTTGACTCCACTACAGTTCGGTGAAGTCTTTTGAGCTTTTAATTACATTACATTAACTTCTGACATCACGTTTCAGATGTCTCACTTCCAACAAAGGGATTTCCTCTGTACCTCCCACATGTTCTTATTTTCAAGTTACAACATTTCGACAAAAGTGCTAAGTTCAGCTCAAAGTTCTCTCCTTCCATCTAATTGATCTTCTCACAGCTATCTTGTGACCAGTTCAGGGGACCAAACCCGCAGCTTGAAAACAGCTGTACTACACCCCATGACATAATTAAATCTAGCTCCTCCTTTGAAAATCTACATTGGCAGTAAAACGTGTTAGAAAACTGGTATAAACAATATACACACTGATCAGGCATAACTAAGACCACCTGCCTAATACTGTGTTGGTCCCCTTATGTGCTTAAAAATGCTCTGAACCATTGGGCATGGACAAGAGGACCTCTCAGGGTGTCCTATGGGGTCTGGAACCAGGACGTTGGCACTGGATCCTTTGGGTACTCTGGCTTGTACAGTGGGGCCTCTGTCCATCAAACTTGTTCCACTGCATCCTGTTGATGCTTTATCACAATGGGGTGTAGGAAGTTGGGAGGTCAAATCAACATGTTGGGTCATTGTCATGTTCCTGATTGGTTGATGTTGTTTCCATGTGGTGGGGTGCATTTTCCTGCAGTGACATTTGGGATTTCCATTTGCATGAGGGAGTGTGTTTGTTGTGGGACAATGTTTATTTGGGTGTCTAAGTCTCATCAACACAGATGTTAAAATCCAAGGTTTTCCACCAGAACACCACATAGTACCAATAAGATCCATGTTATTACCTTCACCTGTCAGTGGTTTTAATGTTGTGGCTGATCAGTGTGTTAACATATCAGTCATAAAGACCATTTTTCTGCAGTTCTTTTACATTTAGATTCTTACACATTGCTGGTAATGATTCTGTACTTGAAGTGGGACTTTGAATGCAGGTCTATTAATGGGATAAAGTAGTTCCGCACAGTTAATTGGCCCCGCTGCCCTTTTCATGTGCATGTAATGTCATGCTAGTATCACCAGACGCCAACTCCTCACTGCAGAAAACCAAAACTAATTCAAGTGAGACGAGTTTGCTCTGCAGAGCACAGTTCATATTGGATGCCTCCAACAGTGTCGCCAACAGAGAAGAAACACTTCAACCAGCTAAAAAGATTGAAATGGTGACCTGTGAAAGTACACAGAGAAACCTATTAGCAGCCTGTTTCTGAAATGGTCCTGAGGTGCTCTAATAGATGCCGTGGGGCTGAATAAACAAGATGGGATTGGAGTTTTCTCCCCTCTAAATCAAATTACCTTCAAAATCAAATCATATAAT